>CM059780.1:6252168-6274668 GCA_030435695.1 Brachymystax lenok tsinlingensis
GACTGCCTCGTCATCGTCATCTAGACATAAAAAACACATGCCAGCTTCTAACCATATCAGAACCTTTCTTAATCTCTCTCTCTCTCTCTCTCTCTCTCTCTCTCTCTCTCTCTCTCTCTCTCTCTCTCTCTCTCTCTCTCTCTCTCTCTCTCTCTCTCTCTGTCTCTCTCTCTCTCGTGGTAACATTGCCAAAGCAAGTGAAATAGATAATAAACAATAAAAATGAACAGTAAACATTACACTCACAGAAGTTCCAAAAGAATAAAGACATTTCAAATGTCATATTATGTATATATATACAGTGTTGTAAAGATGTGCAAATGGTTAAAGTACAAAAGGGAAAATAACATAAACATGGGTTGTATTTACATTGGTGTCTGTTCTTCACTGGTTGCCCTTTTCTTGTGGCAACAGGTCACACATCTTGCTGCTGTGATGTTGGCACATTGTAGTATTTCACCCAGTAGATATGGGAGTTTATCATGATTGGGTTTGTTCTCTCTCTCTCTCCTCCCACCATTTCTTCATGGCATGTCTTTCAGTATGGAAGGTAGTTGTGACGTGGTCTTTTTTTTTCTCTCTCTCAGGCAGCATGTTCAGAATTGGTCACATTCACTGACATATTATGTACTGTATGCCTTAGTACGGTGGCTGTGCGGGGCCAAGTAGCTTGACTGGTACAAGAATTGGCTCAGCCAAGGACAATTAGTGGTAATACATTCAGGGGTGATACGTTTACTAAATACATGTTGGTTTGTTTTAATCCTGCATGGAAGTTTCCTAGAGAGAGAAATGTTGCTAGACGTTAACTGTAGTTCCGCCCCTTCAGAAGCAAGCTTCCTATACTCCCTCAGTATCTATTATTAAGTCTCTGTAGGAGGAAGGAAGGAGAGAAACCCAACGGAGACTCTGTTTTCAGTCTGAGGGAGAGAGAGAAGAAAAGAGAGAGGGATCCCACAGATCTATGCTATGTGCTGACAGTTGCAGAGAAAGAGAGAGAGAGGGATCCCACAGATCTATGCTACGTGCTGACAGTTGCAGAGAAAGAGAGAGAGAGGGATCCCACAGATCTATGCTACGTGCTGACAGTTGCAGAGAAAGAGAGAGAGAGGGATCCCACAGATCTATGCTACGTGCTGACAGTTGCAGAGAAAGAGAGAGAGAGGGATCCCACAGATCTATGCTATGTGCTGACAGTTGCAGAGAAAGAGAGAGAGAGGGATCCCACAGATCTATGCTACGTGCTGACAGTTGCAGAGAAAGAGAGATAAACACTGAGAGAAACAGACAGGCCTGTCCAGGCCTGTCCTGTGCAGACAGTTGCTAAGAAAGAGCGAGAGAATGTGTGTGAGAGAGTGTTTGTATGTAAGGAGAGAGAGAGAGAGAGAGAGAGAGAGAGAGAGAGAGAGAGAGAGAGAGAGAGAGAGAGAGAGAGAGAGACTATAGTGAGGCTGTGAGAGGCTGTCTATCTGCCTATGATGTAGAGTGTTGGTCTATTACTATTTATAGATTCTTAACTAACAGGGGTCAGACATTTACTCCCAGCCCCTGGCCCCCAGCCCGATGAGAACCACAACAGCTGCCTGTCAGATTAGAGCTGAAGTTTAGTCCTTCTTATAAAAGGGGAAATCTGAAGGCCTGAGGGCTGGATCTGGGCCAAACTACCACACTTCACCACCAGGTGTCCACTGTTGACAGACTAGAGCCTGGACACTAGCACTATAAACAGGTTACGTTGTCTACTAGGCAAGTCAATTAAGAACAAATTCTTATTTACAATGATGGCCTACCAGGGAACAGTGGGTTAACTGCCTTGTTCAGGAGCCGGGTGACACATTTTTACCTTGTCAGAGATTCAATCCAGCAACCTTTCGGTTACTGGCTCAACGCTCTAACCACTAAGCTACCATACCACACCATACCATATCACAACATACCATACCACACCATACCATATCACACCATACCATACCACACCATTTTTTATTTATTTTTTATTTCCCATTTATTTAACCAGGTAGTTCAATATGATGTCATAATACAGGTAGGCCAGTTGAGAGCAAATTCTCATTTACAACTGCGATCTGGCCAAGATAAAGCAAAGCAGTGCGACACAAACAACAACACAGAGTTACACATGGAATAAACAAACGTACAGTCAATAACCCAATAGAAAAAAATAGAAAGTCTATATACAGTGTGTGCAAATGGCGTGAGGAGGTAAGGCAATAAATAGGCCATAGTAGCGAAGTAATTACCATTCAGCAGATTAACACTGAAGTGATAGATGAGCAGATGATGATGTGCAAAGTAAATAAAAACAATATGGGGATGAGGTAGGTAGATTGGATGGGCTATTTACAGATGAACTATGTACAGCTGCAGCGATCGGTTAGCTGCTCAGATACCTGATGTTTAAAGTTAGTGAGGGAAATATAAGTCTCCAGCTTCAGCGATTTTTGTAGTTCGTTCCAGTCATTGGCAGCAGAGAACTAGAAGGAAAGGAGGCCAAAGGAGGTGTTGGCTTTGGGGATGACCAGTGAGATATACCTGCTGGAGCGAGTGCTACGGGTGGGTGTTGTTATCGTGACCAGTGAGCTGAGATAAGGCGGTGCTTTACCTAGCATAGACTTATAGATGACCTGGAGCCAGTGGGTCTGGCGACGAATATGTACAGTGGGGCAAAAAAGTATTTAGTCAGCCACCAATTGTGCAAGTTCTCTAACTTAAAAAGATGGGAGAGGCCTGTAATTTTCATCATAGGTACACTTCAACTATGACAGACGAAATGAGAAAAAGAAATCCAGAAAATCACATTGTAGGATTTTTAATTTATTTATTTGCAAATTATGGTGGAAAATAAGTATTTGGTCAATACCAAAAGTTTATCTCAATACTTTGTTATATACCCTTTGTTGGCAATGACAGAGGTCAAACGTTTTCTGTAAGTCTTCACAAGGTTTTCACACACTGTTGCTGGTATTTTGGCCCATTCCTCCATGCAGATCTCCTCTAGAGCAGTGATGTTTTGGGGCTGTCGCTGGGCAACACGGACTTTCAACTCCCTCCAAAGATTTTCTATGGGGTTGAGATCTGGAGACTGGCTAGGCCACTCCAGGACCTTGAAATGCTTCTTCTGAAGCCACTCCTTCGTTGCCCGGGCGGTGTGTTTGGGATCATTGTCATGCTGAAAGACCCAGCCACGTTTCATCTTCAATGCCCTTGCTGATGGAAGGAGGTTTTCACTCAAAATCTCACGATACATGGCCCTATTCATTCTTTCTTTTACACGTTTCAGTCGTCCTGGTCCCTTTGCAGAAAAACAGCCCCAAAGCATGATGTTTCCACCCCCATGCTTCACAGTACGTATGGTGTTCTTTGGATGCAACTCAGCATTCTTTGTCCTCCAAACACGACGAGTTGAGTTTTTACCAAAAAGTTATATTTTGCTTTCATCTGACCATATGACATTCTCCCAATCCTCATCTGGATCATCCAAATGCTCTCTAGCAAACTTCAGACGGGCCTGAACATGTACTGGCTTAAGCAAGGGGACACGTCTGGCACTGCAGGATTTGAGTCCCTGGCGGCGTAGTGTGTTACTGATGGTAGGCTTTGTTACTTTGGTCCCAGCTCTCTGCAGGTCATTCACTAGGTCCCCCCGTGTGGTTCTGGGATTTTTGCTCACCGTTCTTGTGATCATTTTGACCCCACGGGGTGAGATCTTGCGTGGAGCCCCAGATCGAGGAAGATTATCAGTGGTCTTGTTTGTCTTCCATTTCCTAATAATTGCTCCCACAGTTCATTTCTTCAAACCAAGCTGCTTACCTATTGCAGATTCAGTCTTCCCAACCTGGTGCAGGTCTACAATTTTGTTTCTGGTGTCCTTTGACAGCTCTTTGGTCTTGGCCATAGTGGAGTTTGGAGTGTGACTGTTTGAGGTTGTGGACAGGTGTCTTTTATACTGATAACAAGTTCAAACAGGTGCCATTAATACAGGTAACGAGTGGAGGACAGAGGAGCCTCTTAAAGAAGAAGTTACAGGTCTGTGAGAGCCAGAAATCTTGCTTGTTTGTATGTGACCAAATACTTATTTTCCACCATAATTTGCAAATAAATTCATTAAAAATCCTACAATGTGATTTTCTGGATTTCTTTTCCTCATTTTGTCTGTCATAGTTGAAGTGTACCTATGATGAAAATTACAGGCCTCTCTCATCTTTTTAAGTGAGAGAACTTGCACAATTGGTGGCTGACTAAATACCTTTTTGCCCCACTGTAGCAAGGGCCAGCCGACTAGAGCATACAGGTTGCAGTGGTGGGTAGTATATGGGGCTTTGGTGACAAAACGGATGGCACTGTGATAGACTGCATCCAGTTTGCTGAGTAGAGTATTGGAAGCTATTTTGTAAATGACATCGTCGAAGTCGAGGATCGGTAGGATAGTCAGTTTTACGAGGGTATGTTTGGCGGCGTGAATGAAGGAGGCTTTGTTGCGAAATAGGAAGCCAATTCTAGATTTAATTTTGGATTGGAGATGTTTAATGTGAGTCTGGAAGGAGAGTTTACAGTCTAGCCAGACACCTAGGTATTTGTAGTTGTCCACATATTCTAAGTCAGAACCGTCCAGGGTAGTAATGTTAGTCGGGCTGGCGGGGGCAGCGAATGGTTGAAAGCATGCATTTAGTTTTACTAGCGTTTAAGGACAGTTGGAGGCCACGGAAGGAGTGTTGTATGGCATTGAAGCTTGTTTGGAGGTTTGTTAACACAGTGTCCAAAGAAGGGCCAGATGTATACAGAATGGTGTTGTCTGCGTAGAGGTGGATCAGGGAATCACCCGCAGCAAGAGCGACATCGTTGATATAGACAGAGAAAAGAACCCTGTGGTACCCCCATAGAGACTGCCAGAGGTCCGGACAACAGGCCCTCTGATTTGACACACTGAACTCTGTCTGAGAAGTAGTTGGTGAACCAGGCGAGGCAGTCATTTGAGAAACCAAGGCTGTTGAGTCTGCTGATAAGAATACAATGATTGACAGAGTCGAAAGCCTTGGCCAGGTCGATGAAGACGGCTGCACAGTACTGTCTTTTATCTATGGCGGTTATGATATCGTTTAGTACCAACGTGGCTGAGGTGCACCCGTGACCAGCTCGGAAACCATGCATGAAACCAAGGGTATTTCGGTTACAGAAGTGAACAAATGAGAGTGCCTGGGGACACGCAGGGCCTGGGTTAACCTACACATCACCCGAGGAACAGAGGAGGAGTAGGATGAGGGTACGGCTAAAGGCTATCAAAACTGGTCGTCTAGTGCGTTGGGGACAGAGAATAAAAGGAGCAGATTTCTGGGCGTGGTAGAATAGATTCAGGGCATAATGTGCAGACAGGGGTATGGTAGGGTGAGAGTACAAAGTCAAAGTCAAAGTCACCATTATTAGTCAGTTGTACAACCGAATGCCTTCAACTGAAATGTGTCTTCCGCATTTAACCCAACCCCTCTGAATCAGAGAGGTGCGGGGGGCTGCCTTTAATCGACATCCACGTCTTCAGCGCCGGGGAACAGTGGGTTAACTGCCTTGTTCAGGGCAGAACGACAGATTTTTACCTTGTCAGCTCGGGATTTGAACTTGCAGCCCTCCGGTTACAAGACCAACGCTCTAACCACTAGGCTACCTGCCGCCCCTCCCTACAATGGAGGTAAACCCAGGCACTGAGTGATGATAAGAGAGGTTGCATCTCTGGATGCGCTGGTTATTCTGGGTGAGGTCACCGCATGTGTGGGAAGTGGGACAAAGGAGGTATCTGAGGCATGTTGAGTGGGACTAGGGGCTCAGCAGTAAACTAAAACAATGATAACTATCCTAAACAACAGTAAACAGGGCATATTGACATTTGAGAGAGACATAAAGCCAGGCATAAAGCAAACACAGGTGTTGATTGGGAGAGCTAGCTAAGACAACAATGGGGAAGACAGCAACAGCTAATCAGCTAAGACAACAACAACAGGTAAACTGGCGATGAATGGGCAGAGAGGGTCGGTTAACTACACACAGGGCTTGAGTAGCGGCTGGGGCCGACAGATAAACAAAAAATAAACAAAATGGAGTACTGTGATTAATGAACAGTCCAGCAGGCATCAGCTATGTAGCCAAGTGATCATAGGGTCCAGTGAACAGCAATAGATGGGGCAGGGAAGCCTCGGGGTAGTCGTTACTACGCTAGCACGTGGGAGACACAGCATTTAAAGTTAGCTGGCCGGGGTTAGTAGAAGCGTCTGCTCCGACATCCGGCAAAGGCCGGTTGAGGGAACAGCAGATGGAGTTACGTCAGCAGACCAGTCGTGGTGGTACGGCGGGGCGCCGTGTCGACAAAGGGTCCAGGCCAGATGGCGAAAGAGGTATTGTAGTTGTAGTAATTTCATTTGCTAGCCGGGAGATGCGCCTGGCTCGCGGCTAATTGGTGCTAGCTCCGGGGCAGGGGCGTTAGCCACTATAGCCACTCGGTAGCAGCTAGCTAGCAGCGATGATCCGATGCAAAGGTCCAGAGCTTACGGCAAGGATCCAGGGGAGTAGTGGATTCTAGCCGTGTTGGGGTAGAGTCCGGGAGGCAACAGCTGTGTAGCCAAGTGATCACTGAGTAGGCTGGGAGGTGGGCCTGGCTCAGGGCTAGCTTCAGGTCTGGGCCACTCGGTGGCAGCTAGCTAGCTCTGATGATCAGGAGTAAAGGTCCAGGGCTTACGGCAGGAATCCGGCGTTGTAGTGGAGAAAACAGTCCGATACTGGCAGGCTGGCAAGTTTTATCCAGGCTAAAAAAGAACGGCTATTGTCTGTGCAGAAGATAAAGGCTGACAATGACTAAATAGCTAATTAGCTGGTTAACTTCTGATGGAGGTTCTGGCTATAAGGTATAAAAAAAATAGCGGATCCATATAACATTGGGTGAGGCGGGTTACCGGAAGGTATATTTATTAAAAAAATGGAAAAGAGATTGAAAATAAATTGAAATACATACAAAAAAAGACGAAAGATACAAAAGGTACACGAGAGGACGACAAACCACGTCTGCACTGCTACGCCATCTTGGTTAGTTCACCATACAATACCATACCATACCATACCATATCACACTATACCACACTATACCATACCATACCACACCATATCATACCACACCACACCATATCATACCACACCACACCATACTATACCATATCATACCATACCATACCATATCACACCATATCATACCATACCACACCATATCATACCATACCACACCATACTATTTCACACCATACCATACCACACTATACCACACCATACCACAACATACCATACTATACCACACCACACTATACCACACCATACCACACTATACCATACCAAACCATACCACACTATATCATACCAAACCATACCACACCACACTATACCACACCATACCACAACATACCATACTATACCACACCATACCACACTATACCATACCAAACCATACCACACTATACCATACCAAACCATACCACACCACACTATACCATACCATACCACAACATACCATACTATACCACACCACACTATACCACACCATACCACACTATACCATACCAAACCATACCACACTATACCACACCATACCACACTATACCATACCAAACCATACCACACTATATCATACCAAACCATACCACACTATATCATACCAAACCATACCACACCACACTATACCACACCATACCACAACATACCATACTATACCACACCACACTATACCACACCATACCACACTATACCATACCAAACCATACCATACCAAACCATACCACACTATATCATACCAAACCATACCACACTATACCATACCATACCATACTACACCATACCACACCATACCACACCACACTATACCACACCTATCAACACCACACCATACCACACTAAACCATACCAAACCATACCACACTATACCACACCTATCCACATCACACCATACCAAACAGCCAACAATTCTGTGTATGTTTGTGTGTGTAGGTTGTTAACCCACTTGTCTCCCTCCTGTTCTGTCTAGGTCCTTCCTGACAGAGGCTGAGCAGACTGAGGAGAGGAGTAAGCTTCCTTCTGTCACCTCCTCCCCACCTCCTCCCCCTGCCAACTCCACCCCACCTCCTTCCCCTGTCACCTCCTCCCCACCTCCTCCCCCTGTCACCTCCTCCCCACCTCCTCCCCCTGTCACCTCCTCCTCCCCAACTCCTCCCCCTGTCACCTCCTCCCCCTGTCACCTCCTCCCCCTGTCACCTCCTCCCCAACTCCTCCCACGTCTCCTGGACAAGTCTTCCAGTACCCTCCTGTCCTCACTACCTACCTTCAGGAAGACATTCCCACCCCTCCTCCCACTCCTCAAGAGAGGCTGCCCCCAGAGCTCCAGTCGACTGAGCCCGACAGACCACCTCCTGCATCCCCCCAGGCTCCAGCAGAAGCCCCACCAGCCCAGGCTTCTTCCCCACCAGCCCAGGCTTTTTCCCCACCAGCCCAGGCTTCTTCCCCACCAGCCCAGGCTTTTTCCCCACCAGCCCAGGCTTCTTCCCCACCAGCCCAGGCTTCTTCCCCACCAGCCCAGGCTTCTTCCCCACCAGCCCAGGCTTCTTCCCCACCAGCCCAGGCTTCTTCCCCACCTGCAGCCCCGGTTTTCCCACCTCTACCTGTACCTCCACCCTCTGAGAGTCGGGACACCACATTCACCACCACTACATTCTCTGAACCCCCGACAGAAGCCTCAGCAGAAACCCCAGCCTTCCTACCTCAACCTCCACCCCCTGAAGAGGACACCACCACCTCCACCCCTAGACCCTGTGACCCCTGTGATCCTACACCCAGGTATGGTTACCTCTATGTTACATATATTGGACCAGAGTCATATACACCTACAGTACCAGTCAATAGTTTGGACACAGCTACTCATTCCAGGGTTTTTCTTTATTTTGTAAAATAATAGTGAAGACATCAAAACTATGAAATAACACATATGGAATCATGTAGTAACCATAAAAGTGTTAAACAAATCAAAATATGTTTTATATTTTGAGATTCTTCAAAGTAGCCACCCCTTTGCCTTGATGACAGCTTTGTACACTCAAATTACCGAGACCAGCTTCTCCAACAACAAGTACCAGTCCCATCTTAACCACTTAAATAGAAGAAGGACAGCTTTAGTGCTACTTCTTGGGCGGTACTCAATTGCACAGTATTTTATTTATTTATTTTTATTTAACCTTTATTTAACATTGTTCTCTCTAAGAACACATTGAGTGCACTTGACAGTGATTATTTATGTGTGAAAACTTTTCCTTTTGAAAATTCTCCTCCAGTCCTGCTAGATTAGAATATGACTCATATGTTGTCATTGAGTTGATTTCAGAGAGAGAGAGAGAGAGAGAGAGAGAGAGAGAGAGAGAGAGAGAGAGAGAGAGAGAGAGAGAGAGAGAGTTGTGTGTGTGTGTGTGTTGTAGGCTTAACGAGAGCTGAGGTGTGTGTGTGTGTGTATCCTCACAAGGATAGTAAAACAAGGAAAATTCTCCCTTGTGGGGATATTTCCCAGGTCCCCGTGAGGACAAAGGCTATTTTAAGTTTAGGGGTTATAATTAGTTTAGGGTTACAATTAGGGTAAGGGCTAGGGTAAGGTTTAAGGTTAGAGGTTAGGGAAAATAATATTTTGAATGGAAATTCATTTTTAGGCCCCCATGTGGATACAAGTGTGTGTGTGTGTGTGTGTGTGTGTGTGTGTGTGTGTGTGTGTGTGTGTGTGTGTGTGTGTGTGTGTGTGTGCGTGTGCGTGTGCGTGTGGGAGTTGACTTGATAAGTACATAATGCCTTGTAATCGTGTTTTTCCACAATGCGCTTCCATATTCCACCAGCAGAGGGCAGGTGTGACCCAATGATGTCATATCAACACTGTCAGAGTATTCACAGCCTGTCTCTCTCTGCACCCTGCTGTCTGTCAGTTAGGTGGTGCATAACGTAGAAACACAATCCATAGATTGGGTTTCCCCATTCAACTTGATGATGGCATCATGGGTGTACTTATAGGAGCCAAACATGAAGTAAAATCATTATATTTCTATGGTACAGTGTGCATAGACAATTTCAGCTAAGACATACACTATATAAACAAAAGTATGTGGACACCCCTTCAAATTAGTGGATTTGTCTATTTCAGCCGCACCCGTTGCTGACCGGTGTATAAAATCGAGCACACAGCCATGCAATCTCCATAGACAAACATTGGCAGTAGAATGACCCTTACTGAAGAGCTCGGTGACTTTCAACGTGGCACAGTCATAGGATGCCACCTTTCCAACAAGTCAGTTCATCACATGTCTGCCCTGCTAGAGCTGTCCCCCGGTCAACTGTAAGCTGTTATTGTGAAGTGGAAACGTCTAGGAGCAACAACGTCTCAGCCGCGAAGTGGTAGGCCACACAACTTCACAGGACGGAACCGCCGAGTGCTGAAGCGCACTGCACGTAAAAATCCTTCCCAGAAGAGTGGAGGCTGTTATATTAATGCCCATGATTTTGGAATGAGACGTTTGACAAGCAGGTGTCCACATACTTTTGGTCATGTAGTTTACCTCATCAGTCCATCTCATCCACTACTATATATTAAAGATGTACTAGCCATTTCCTGGTTGCTAAAATTCAGTTTTAGTTTATGTGTAGAGAATCATTGTACCATTTGAACCGTTGTGAAATACGCTGAACAAAAAATATAAATGTAACATTTTTCATGAGCTGAAAACTATTTGTAAATGTTTTTCCCCATACACACAAAACGCTTATTTCTCTCAAATGTTGTGCAAAAATGTGTTTACATCCCTTTTAGTGAGCATTTCTCCTTTGCCAAGATCCATCCACCTGACAAGTGTGTCATATCAAGAGGCTGATTAATGATCATTACACAGGTGCACCTTGTGCTGAGGGCAAAAAAGGCCACTAAAATGGGCAATTTTGTCACACAACACAATAACACAGATGTCTCAAGTTTTGAAGGAGCGTGCAATTGGCAAGCTGACTGCAGGAATGTCCACCAGAGCTGTTTCCAGAGATTTGAATGTTCCTTTCTCTACCATAAGCCCCCCTCCAACGTTGTTTCAGAGAATTTGGCAGCATGTCCAACCGATCTCACAACTGCAGACCACAGGTACGGCGTGGTGTGGGTGAGTGGTTTGCTGATGTCAACGTTGTTAACAGAGTGCCCCATGGTGGTGGTGGGGATATGGTATGGGCAGGCATAATTACATTTTATCTATGGCATTTTGAACACACAAAAATACATTTACATTTTTGCATTTTCTATTTAACTAGGCAAGTCAGTTAAGAACCAATTCGTATTTACAATGACAAAAATACCATGTGATGGCCAATTTTCTTAAAGAATCTATGACCATCAGATGCATATCTGTATTCCCAGTCATGTTAAATCCATAGACTAGGACCTAATGGATTTATTTCAATTGACTGATTTTCGTATATGAACTTGTAACTCAGTCAAATCTTTCAAATTGTTGCATGTTGCATTTATATTTTGTGTTTCAGCTGTTTAAAACTGTTGTACAAAACCACAAGTAAAAGACACAAAAACAAAACTTAAGAACGGGAAGCATAGAAATAGCACACATAGAACATAGCTACTGCTTCTTAGACTTGCTGTCAATGAGAATGACAGATCTATAACACACATTTCTATGTGAATTTCGTCAGGTCGCCCGAAAAAGTGACATATTGTGGCTTTCAATTATATACTTTTGCGTATGATATGTAGCATACTGTAAGCCTACCTGTAATTGTAGTATTACAACATACTATTTGGAATTCATACATCTATGAAAACCCCATATACCTAAGCCCAGTGTTTTTAGAATTGAGTCTTAAATCTTAGAGATTTTACAGAATATAGTTCTAGATGTTTTTAGTTGTATCCTGGGGCAGAGCTGAACGAACTTGGCATACATACATTCATAATAACCCTTTCTCCCAGTGAAAACAGTGCCCAGGGAACATAGCACTGCGGGCTAGTGAAGAGTGGTGCAGCAGTAGTAGCTATTATTTATGACGATGTGTAAACAGAATAGAAGCAGAGCCCAGAGGGTAGCAACAAGGAGCCCTGCTATTGGCTGTGGAAGAGAGGAGAAAGGAGTAGCCCTGCCATTGGCTGTGAAGGGGAGGATCATTACTATAATTATTGTAATTGAAGAGACACGGTGACTTGGGAGAGACACACATATTAGTGACAGAGTATAGGGAGATAAAGAGGTATGGCAGGGTGACAGTATAGGGAGATAAAGAGGTATGGCAGGGTGACAGTATAGGGAGATAAAGAGGTATGGCAGGGTGACAGTATAGGGAGACAAAGAGGTATGGCAGGGTGACAGAGTCTAGGGAGATAAAGAGGTATGGCAGGGTGACAGAGTCTAGGGAGATAAAGAGGTATGGCAAGGTGACAGAGTCTAGGGAGATAAAGAGGTATGGCAGGGTGACAGAGTCTAGGGAGATAAAGAGGTATGGCAGGGTGACAGAGTCTAGGGAGATAAAGAGGTATGGCAAGGTGACAGAGTCTAGGGAGATAAAGAGGTATGGCAGGGTGACAGAGTCTAGGGAGATAAAGAGGTATGGCAGGGTGACAGTATAGGGAGATAAAGAGGTATGGCAGGGTGACAGAGTCTAGGGAGATAAAGAGGTATGGCAGGGTGACAGTATAGGGAGATAAAGAGGTATGGCAGGGTGACAGTATAGGGAGATAAAGAGGTATGGCAGGGTGACAGAGTCTAGGGAGATAAAGAGGTATGGCAGGGTGACAGAGTCTAGGGAGATAAAGAGGTATGGCAGGGTGACAGAGTCTAGGGAGATAAAGAGGTATGGCAGGGTGACAGAGTCTAGGGAGATAAAGAGGTATGGCAGGGTGACAGAGTCTAGGGAGATAAAGAGGTATGGCAGGGTGACAGAGTATAGGGAGATAAAGAGGTATGGCAGGGTGACAGAGTCTAGGGAGATAAAGAGGTATGGCAGGGTGACATAGTATAGGGAGATAAAGAGGTATGGCAGGGTGACATAGTATAGGGAGATAAAGAGGTATGGCAGGGTGACAGAGTCTAGGGAGATAAAGAGGTATGGCAGGGTGACAGAGTATAGGGAGATAAAGAGGTATGGCAGGGTGACAGAGTCTAGGGAGATAAAGAGGTATGGCAGGGTGACAGAGTCTAGGGAGATAAAGAGGTATGGCAGGGTGACAGAGTCTAGGGAGATAAAGAGGTATGGCAGGGTGACAGAGTCTAGGGAGATAAAGAGGTATGGCAGGGTGACAGAGTCTAGGGAGATAAAGAGGTATGGCAGGGTGACAGAGTCTAGGGAGATAAAGAGGTATGGCAGGGTGACAGTATAGGGAGATAAAGAGGTATGGCAGGGTGACAGAGTCTAGAGAGATAAAGAGGTATGGCAAGGTGACAGAGTCTAGGGAGATAAATAGGTATGGCAGGGTGACAGAGTATAGGGAGATAAAGAGGTATGGCAGGGTGACATAGTCTAGGGAGATAAAGAGGTATGGCAGGGTGACAGAGTCTAGGGAGATAAAGAGGTATGGCAGGGTGACAGAGTCTAGGGAGATAAAGAGGTATGGCAGGGTGACAGTATAGGGAGATAAAGAGGTATGGCAGGGTGACAGAGTCTAGGGAGATAAAGAGGTATGGCAGGGTGACATAGTATAGGGAGATAAAGAGGTATGGCAGGGTGACATAGTATAGGGAGATAAAGAGGTATGGCACGGTGACAGAGTCTAGGGAGATAAAGAGGTATGGCAGGGTGACAGAGTCTAGGGAGATAAAGAGGTATGGCAGGGTGACAGTATAGGGAGATAAAGAGGTATGGCAGGGTGACAGTATAGGGAGATAAAGAGGTATGGCAGGGTGACAGAGTCTAGGGAGATAAAGAGGTATGGCAGGGTGACATAGTATAGGGAGATAAAGAGGTATGGCAGGGTGACAGAGTCTAGGGAGATAAAGAGGTACACCCCCTGGACAGGACACTAGTCTATCTCCTGTTTCTGTAGTGAGACAGCTTGATGTACAGTACACCCCCTGGACAGGACACTAGTCTATCTCCTGTTTCTGTAGTGAGACAGCTTGATGTACAGTACACCCCCTGGACAGGACACTAGTCTATCACAGGGCCTTACCCCTAATCCATATCCGTACCAAGCAGAGACGGCAGCAGTCCAATTTTAACAGTCTTTGGGAACTCACAACCCTTCCAATCTCAGTGAAGTCTCTCTATACCGAACTACAAAAATCGTTGAAACTGGAGACACTTATCTCCCTCACTAGTTTTAAGCACCAGCTGTCAGAGCAGCTCACAGATCACTGCACCTGTACATAGCCCAACCAACTATCTCATCCCCTACCGTATTTATTTATTTATCTTGCTCCTTTGCACCCCAGTATTTTTACTTTGCACATTCATCTACTGCACATTTACCATTCCAGTGTTAAATTGCTATACTGTAGTTACTTTGCCACCATGGCCTATTTATTGCCTTATGTTCCTTATCTTACCTCATTTGCACACATTGTATATAGATTTGTTTTTTTCCCCACTGTATTATTGACTGTATGTTTGTTTACTCCAATGTGTAACTATGTGTTGTTGTATGTGTCGAACTGCTTGGCTTTATCTTGGCCAGGTCGCAGTTGTAAATGAGAACTTGTTCTCAACTTGTCTACCTGTATTATGACATCATATAGAACTACCTGGTTAAATAAAGGTGTATTATGACATCATATAGAACTACTTGGTTAAATAAAGGTGTATTATGACATCATATAGAACTACCTGGTTAAATAAAGGTGTATTATGACATCATATAGAACTACCTGGTTAAATAAAGGTGAAATAAAAAAATAAATAAACCCACAAGACCACTGAGTAGGGCTAAGGTCAATCTTGGTAAAAGGGTTACCCATAGTTGTGCATTTGTTGGAGGGTATAAACTCTGAGACGACGGATTACTAACGAGACTAAATAATACTTTGACTAAAACTACCGCTCAGGTGATGAGAGAAATATTTAGATGAACGTGTTGTGAAAATCACGTGTCGGACAGTTCACTACAATAGACTTAATAACGCAGCAAATATATATATAAAAAAAATATATATATACAATTCTAAGTTGAACATTGCCCCCCAGGATAGCAACCCTGTGAGAGGGTCTTATGGGATATAAACCCTGGAGAAGAAGGTTCTTGGCAGATGAAAAACCCAATGCCCTGGGCTCCTTCAGACATATAGACATACTGCCAGAGACAAGGGTGAACAGAAGGGCTGTATGCCCACCAGCCCTTTGAGAGATGAATAGACCGCAGCCATCTCTCCCTGTTTTAGCTCTTTTGATGTTGGTAGATAGATTGGATTATTTATTTCTCAACTCTTTATTTAAGAAAAGCTTTTACCCCTCAGCGAGGGGAGATCTTATACAGTACTTGTCCACGTAGGACTGTACCTCCATGAAAACCATAGGCAGTCTTCCTCCAACCTGGCCATGGTTTTAGGTGTGGGCCTTCATGTTTTTATTTTAACCCTTTATTTAACCAGGCAAGTCAGTTAAAGAACAAATTCTTATTTACAATGACGGCCAAACCCGGACGACACTGGGCCCAATTGTGCGCCGCCCTATGGGACTCCAAATCACCACCGGATGTGACACAGCCCGGATTTCAACCAGGGACTGTAGTGATGCCTCTTCTCTTGCACTGAGATGCAGTGCCTTTGAACATCTAGCGACCTACATTCACCAAGGTTATGAATCTTTCACACACACACACAAAAAAACCTGCCAATGAAATAACTTCCAGTGCTCTGCCTCGCTTGAATGATTCATTCCCTTACTTTCTCAGCTGCTGAGGGGTTAGCAGAAGTGCAAGGGCTGATGTTGCTGCTACTGTGTGTGTTGTGTCATTTGTGTGTGTGTGTGTGTGTGTGTTTGTGTGTGTGTGTGGTCCTCATGCAGTGTGAAGCATTTTTAAATCACAACACATAAGTGGTTGTCGTCAACCACTCCAACATTATATCTCAGTGTTAAAAGCTAAGCCTACGGCTTCGATGAAGAACGCTAATGAAAACTGACCAGCACATTCACACACCGATCTTGACGCTTTACTTTCGACCTGCTTTGTGTCTATTGCTGTCTGCCTTCAGTTAGCCTGTTAAGCTTCATTACTGTAAAAGGAGTCCTCTCCAGTTGTATGAGTTTCTAAGTAGTGACTACTAGACTATTTCCCTAAGGGCTTTGGACTATTGACTTGACGGCAACAATCCCATCAGGACCATTGCTATTGAACGTCTGTGTGAATACTTAAGTGAAAGTTCCTGATTAAACCGGTGTTTGGAGGATATATTGGCACGGGTGTTGTTTCGTATCGGGGGCCCCGGCAAACCGTGCCAATATATCCTCCAAACACCGGCTTTGAGGACATTATAACTTTACTACAACGGGTTACCGAAATACTCAAATAATGATTGACAATTATTTTTTCGTTCAAAATATAATTTTGATGAGTTTCTTTATACTACAATATATAGTTCTGACACAAGTCTAGAGTTGCTACCCAAGCTAGCTGGTCGTCCGTTCTATCCGTTCAGTCTTTTTGGTTCTAGATTGACGGATGCGACCCAGTCGT
Organism: Brachymystax lenok tsinlingensis; assembly: GCA_030435695.1. Taxonomy (NCBI): domain Eukaryota; kingdom Metazoa; phylum Chordata; class Actinopteri; order Salmoniformes; family Salmonidae; genus Brachymystax; species Brachymystax lenok. The sequence continues at coordinate 6,268,889 of CM059780.1, forward strand.
TCAGTCTTTTTTGGTTCTAGATCGACGGACGCGACCCAGTCGTTCTGGTTCTAGATCGACGGACGTGACCCAGTCGTTCTGGTTCTAGATCGACGGACGCGACCCAGTCGTTCAGTCTTTTTGGTTCTAGATCTACGGACGCGACCCAGTCGTTCAGGTTCTATATCGACGGACGCAACCCAGTCGTTCAGGTTCTAGATCAACGGACGCGACCCAGTCGTTCAATCTAAATGTTCCGTTGTCATGACGGCCGGCAACGTTCTTATTCCTTGCGTGCTAGCTAACCATCTTCAGCTAACACAGTCAAGTCAAACAGCGACGTTGTTGTTTTTATGATACATCCATAACAATGAGCTAACGAAAAGCGTGATTTCACCTGGCATAGAAAATCACTCTAAGATACGCCGTTTAGCAGATGCTTTTATCTAATGCGAATTGCGTGTGTAGATTTTACACATGGGTCGTCGCATGGAATCGAACCCATAACCCTGGTGGTGCAGGAGCCATGCTCTACCAAGTGAGCTATACAGGACCGTTGGACAGCGTTCAGAGGAGCTAGCCAACTACACAGCTAAACACAATTACTTCAAACTGAAGCTGAAATTACAGCAAACCAGCTGTCAGGACCAGGTCGTGAACTCAGGCCTCCGGTGTGAGAACCAGTCACCTATCGAACTGAGCCACAGGTAGTTGGCAGAACCCAGAAGATGAGGCAGACACAGCCGTAACAGAGATGGTGTATTTTAATAAAGACAAAAAACTGAAAGAACTTCAGGCCAAAAATAGTCCACCAAGACAAAAGGTGAATCCACATAGAAAGGAGGAACATCCAGGAAAAGTCTCAAAGGAGAGATCCAAAAAATAACAATACCCAAAACAATGTTCACAAAAGGTAGTCTCAAAAAGAATAATCCAAGGAAAAACGATACCCAAAAACAAAGTTCCACAAGGGAGTCCAACTGGAGCAAAGAACATACACAGCTTCACTGAGGCAGGGTGCTGACATACAAACACAGAGCAAAGAACTAAGGGAAACTAAGGGTTTAAATACATACAGGAGAAACGAGGCACAGGTGCAATTAATAACTGGAAACAAGGGGAAAAGAAAAGAAAGGATCAGACAAAAGAACACAATGGGAGCCTCTAGTGGTCAAAACCCAGAAACCACCCGGCCAAACGTTGACAGAATCCCCTAGGAATGGCTCCTGACGTTCCTACCAGCTTTCTCAGGGTGGAGAACCCTAAACTGACGAATGAGGTCAGGGTCCAGTATGTCTCTGGCAGGAACCCAGGAGCGCTCTTCGGGACCGTAGCCTTCCCAATCCACCAGATACTGCCAGGACCGCTGCACCCGGCGGAGTCCAGTATCCGGTGGACGGTATAAGCCGGCTGACCGCCCGATGACACGGGCGGAGGGGGATCTGCCTGCCGGGACAAAGGGAGAAAAACAACAGGTTTTAATAAGGAAACGTGAAATGTGGGATTAATCTTAAGAGATCTGGGTAAAAGCAGGCGATACGTGACTGGGTTGACTCTCCTGGCAACTTTAAAGGGGCCGATGTATCTCTGGGACAGCTTGCGAGACTCCACCCGTAGCGGTAAGTCTCTAGTGGAGAGCCAGACTCTCTGGCGGGCGCAGGTTGGGGCCGAGGCGGCGGCGTCTGTTGGCCTGTCGTTGGTACCGCTGTGAGGAACGCAGAAGATTGAGACGGGCCTTCTTCCACGTAAGCCGACAGCGTCTAACGAACCTCAGGGCCGAAGGCACTCCGACTTCAGCCTCCTGGTCAGGGAACAAAGGGGGGGCATAGCCAAACTGACACTCGTGGTGGGGACATACCAGTGGAGGAGGAGCGCAAGGTGTTGTAAGGCGTACTCAGCCCAAGCGATGAGCGATGACCATGTAGACGGGTGGTTGGAGGCCATACACCTGAGGGCAGTTTCCAGCTCCTGATTCATTCTTTCAGTTTGGCCGTTGGACTCCGGGTGGTACCCTGAAGATAGGCTGGCAGTAGACCCTATGAGCTGGCAGAAGGCCTTCCAAAACTTCGAGGCGAACTGGGGGCCTCTGTCGGAAACCATATCCTGAGGGATGCCGAAGACTCGGAACACATGGTTGATTACCAGCTCAGCCGTCTCCTTAGCGAAGGTAACTTAGTCAGGGGACGAACCTGGCGCCTTAGAGAACCGGGTCGATGATGACTAGGATGGTCGTATTACCAAGGGACGGAGGGAGGCCAGTAATGAAGTCCAACGAGATATGGGACCAGGGTCGGTGGGGGATAGATAAAGGGTGCAGGAGTCCTTGAGGGCGGAGGTGAGAGGATTTACCCTGGCAGCACAGGACAGGCCTTGACGAAGGTGTCGACATCTTCTTTTATGGTGGGCCACCAGAACTTGCGCTGGATAAACTCCAAGGTGCGACCTACTCCCGGATGACAGGTGAGGCGAGAAGAGTGTCCCCACAGAAGAACCTGGGACCTCGCTGCCTTGGGGACAAACAACCGATTGGCAGGCCCTCCTATCGGACCCGGTTCGGTAGCTTGGGCTCGTCTCACGGTGTCCTCCACTTGCCACGAGATCGGGCCACGATCTTAGCGGTAGGAAGAACAGGCATGTCAGTATCTTCTCTAACGGCAGGGCGTGGACTTCGAGACAACGCGTCTGGCTTGAGATTCTTCGACCCGGGCGATAGGTGAGGATAAACTGAAACCGATTGAAAAAGAGAGACCATCGAGCTTGTCTGGAGTTCAACCGCTTCGCCTGCTGAATAAACTCCAGATTTTTGTGGTCTGTAAGCACTTGAAAGCGGTTGACGAGCCCCTCGAGCCAGTGTCTCCACTCCTCCAATGCCATCTTAACCGCTAGGAGTTCACGATCCCCACATCGTAATTCCTCTCGGCCGGGAGTAAGCCGGTGGGAGAAGAAGGCGCAAGGGTGGAGCTTCTGGTCTTCACCCCTCTGAGACAGAACAGCCCCAACACCAACCTCTGAGGCGTCTACCTCCACCACAAACGGTTCCTCCACTGTAGGTAGTGTCAGGATGGGAGCAGAGAGGATGCGCTGCTTAAGTCCTTGGAAGGCCGTTTCAGCTTCTTTTCCCCACAGAAACCTTGCGTTGCCACCCTTGGTTAACGCTGAGAGAGGAGCTGCCACCGAGCTGAAGTTCCTGATGAACTTGCGGTAAAAGTTCGTGAAGCCCAAGAAACGCTGAACTTCCTTCACGGACTTAGGAGTGGGCCAGTCCGCTACCACTTCTATCTTCCTGGAGTCCATTTGGATACGACCGGGTTCCACTACAAATCCCAGGAATTGTATTCGGGAGGCATGGAATTCGCACTTTTCCGGCTTAACGTACAAATGGCTGTCTAGGAGACGTTGGAGTACTTGTCTAACATGTTTGGTGTGTTCTTGAAGGGAGCTCGAAAAGATGAGGATGTCATCTAGGTAAACGAACACGAAGATGTTAAGCATATCCCTGAGCACATCATTTATGAGCGCTTGGAACACAGCCGGGGCGTTGGTCAGACCGAAGGGCATCACCAGGTATTCATAGTGACCAGTAGGCGTGTTGAACGCGGTCTTCCACTCGTCACCGTGTTTGATCCGCACCAGATGGTATGCGTTCCGCAGATCCAGCTTGGTGAATACGGCTGCTTCTTGGAGCAACTCAAAAGCTGTGGCCCTCTGTTTGCTGAATACCGGCTTGAGGTCATGGTAACACTCGGGAACTCGGGACAGGTCGATGGGTTCTAGAGACTCGGGAGGAGACCTCGGGGAACTCGGGAAGATGCAAGTGGCTTGGCACGTAGGACCCCACTGCTTGACAGTGCCCACGGACCAGTCGATGAGAGGGTTATGGCTGTGCAGCCAGGGGTAGCCAAGGACGAGAGGGAACTCGGAACAGGGGATCAGATGAAAGTTTATAACTTCCTGGTGTTGGGAAACTGATAGTCGTAAGGGGGCAGTGATGCGGTTGACAAGTCCAGGTCCCAGAGGGCTTCCATCCAATGTAGTAACCCTCATGGGGTCAGTGAGAGGTTCAGAGGGGACGCCATTCTCCTTAGCCCAGGTGCCGTCCATAAAGTTGCCTGCGGCTCGAGAGTCTATCAAGGCTTGAAGGGGTAGCTCGTGATTATCCCAGGAAAGGGTGACTGGAATGAGCAGACGGGAGTTGGATGGAGGGAAGGATGTTATGTTTCCGTTACAGTCCCCCAGGTCTGCACGGACCGTGCGTTTCCCTGGAGCCCGGGACACGCAGAGCGGAAATGGCCCGGTTTACCGCAATATAGACAGCATCGCTCCCTCATCCGGCGGTCCCTTTCAGCCTGGGAGATGCGTCCGATCTGCATGGGTTCCGGGGGAACCAGTGGGGATAAAGGTGGAGACTTCGGAGCTGGGACCGATAGGAGCTAGAGCGGGGGTCTACGGTTGAGTTCTCGCTCTCTCAGGCGCTGGTCTATGCGCGAGGCCAACTTGATCAGGGACTCGAGATTGTCCGGTGGTTCCAGCGTAGCCAGTTCATCTTGGATAGCGTCGGAGAGACCCTTCAGAAAGCACACCGTGAGCGCCTCGTCGTTCCAGCCACTCGCTGCTGCCACTGTGCGGAACTGAATGGCATAGTCCGTCACGCTGCGCCGCCCTTGGCGGAGAGTCAGCAGCTGTTTGGCTGAATCAGGTCCGCTGGTGGGATCTTGGAACACTCGCTTGAACTCTTCAGTAAAAGCGGAGTAACTGGCACAGCAGGAACTCTGGGCATCCCACACAGCCGTGGCCCAGGCCAGGGCTTTTTCTGACAGCAGGGTGATGATGTATGCGACCTTGGACCGGTCGGTGGGGAATGACGAGGGTTGTAGCTCGAAGGAGAGAGAACACTGGGTTAAAAAAACCCTTACAAGCACTCGGATCACCTGAGAATCGTTGGGGAGGCGGGAGGCGAGGTTCCGCCAGGGGGGTTAACTACTACAGGCACTGGGATCTGAGGTACTGGGCCGGAAGCGGGTGTCGGAGGAAGTCGATCAGATATCTGCCTTATGGAAGACAGCATTTCTGACAGGAGTTGAGAATGTCTAACCATCAGGGCCTCTTGCTGAACCAGAGCAGCTTCATGGCGTTGGACAGTCCCCTCATGGTGGGACAGCGTGGCAAAAAGCTCCTGGGTACTGGCTGCCTCTGGGTTCATGTTCTTGGCTCTGTGTTTCTGTCAGGACCTGTCAGGACCAGGTCGTGAACTCAGGCCTCCGGTGTGAGAACCAGTCACCTATCGAACTGAGCCACAGGTAGTTGGCAGAACCCAGAAGATGAGGCAGACACAGCCGTAACAGAGATGGTGTATTTTAATAAAGACAAAAACTGAAAGAACTTCAGGCCAAAAATAGTCCACCAAGACAAAAGGTGAATCCACATAGAAAGGAGGAACATCCAGGAAAAGTCTCAAAGGAGAGATCCAAAAAATAACAATACCCAAAACAATGTTCACAAAAGGTAGTCTCAAAAAGAATAATCCAAGGAAAAGCGATACCCAAAAACAAAGTTCCACAAGGGAGTCCAACTGGAGCAAAGAACATACACAGCTTCACTGAGGCAGGGTGCTGACATACAAACACAGAGCAAAGAACTAAGGGAAACTAAGGGTTTAAATACATACAGGAGAAACGAGGCACAGGTGCAATTAATAACTGGAAACAAGGGGGAAAAGAAAAGAAAGGATCAGACAAAAAGGACACAATGGGAGCCTCTAGTGGTCAAAACCCAGAAACCACCCGGCCAAACGTTGACACCAG
>CM059780.1:6279668-6477168 GCA_030435695.1 Brachymystax lenok tsinlingensis
TTTGAGGAAGGCCCTTACCTGTTTCAGCATGACAATGCCCCAGTGCACAAAGCAAGGTCCATACAGAAATGGTTTGTTGAGATCGGTGTGGAAGAACTTGACTGACCTGCGCAGAGCCCTGACCTCAACCCCATCGAACGCCTTTGGGATGAATTGGAACACCGACTGCGAGCCAGGACTAATCGCCCAACATCAGTGCCCGACCTCACTAATGCTCTTGTGGCTGAATGGAAGCAAGTCCCCACAGGAATGTTCCAGCATCTTTTTAAAATTTATTTTAATTTAACTAGTCAAGTCAGTTAAGAACAAATTCTTATTTACAGTGACGGCCAAACCCGGACGACGCTGGGCTAATTGTGCTCCGCCCAAATGGACTGCCAATCACGGCCGGATGTGATACAGCCTGGATCCGAACCAGGTACTGTAGTGAGGCCTCTTGCACTGAGATGCAGTGCATTAGACCACTGCGCCACTCGGGAAAGCCTTCGCATAAGAGTGGAGGCTGTTATAGCAGCAAATTAACCAACTCCATATTAATGCCCATGATTTTGGAATGAGGTGTTTGACAAGCAGATACTTTTGGTCATGTATTGTTTAGTTCACCAAATAATTTCATGCACATGAAATCAAATATTATTCCTCATAAAAATATTTAAAAAAAAAATGATCAGATTGTGTGCAGGATTCATTCACAATCACAAATACATGTAATCAATAAATAGGCTGGTTTGCTCATGGTTTTGTAGACGTTCCATTGGTTCACAGAAACACAATCCACGACAGAAATAAGGAAAGGATGACCACAACTGATATGAATGCCTAGGCCTCAGTCCACCACCAAAGCAAATGCAGGAGATCATTCTCTGCATGTCCGCAATATTGTAAAAATAAATCATATTAAAAAAAAAGGTATTCCCATTGGCTAGATCTTTGCCTATTTTGTACATGGTGTGACACTGATGGGGGTGATTTAGCATTTACTGGTTGATGGAAACAGTTGAACGTGTTCTCAACGTGTTCACATTTCTCAACGTGTTCACATTTCTGTGAACAAATCACTGATGACATTTGTATTTAATATTTTGTCAAAAGGTTGTTGAAGACATCCAAGTCAAGTAATAAAGAGGCCAGAAAAAATGATCAGAAGTTCTGTAAATGTATTTCCCGTTTTTAATAATTGTCGTTGTGCTATATAAGACGTTTTCAACACACATCCCAACACTGTAGTGTATAAACAACAATGCTCTGGGCTGGATGACTGGGACTGTTTAGAGGCATGGGATGCTTTCTAACGGATGAGATGGACATGTTTTGCTAGGAGAAGGAGGGCAGAGAGCGAGAGAGAGAGAGAGAGAGAGAGAGAGAGAGAGAGAGAGAGAGAGAGAGAGAGAGAGAGAGAGAGAGAGAGAGAGAGAGAGAGAGAGAGAGAGCGAGCAGCTGAGCAGAGAGAGAGAGAGAGAGAGAGAGAGAGAGAGAGAGAGAGAGAGAGAGAGAGAGACAGAGAGAGACAGAGAGAGAGAGAGAGAGAGAGAGCGAGAGAGAGAGAGAGAGAGAGAGAGAGAGAGAGAGAGAGAGAGAGAGAGAGAGACAGAGAGAGACAGAGAGAGAGAGAGAGGACGCAGTGCTGGGGACTGTGTTGAAATGGAACACGTCGCTGTGTCTGAGAGAGGAAAGGAAGAGTGTGGGAGAGAGCGAGTTATTTATATCTCAGGAGCACTGGAGAACATGGGCCAGGCTTAGTGACAGGGGAGCTAGCCTAAGCAGAGTTGAGAGCTCTGTGTGAGAGCTCTGTGTGAGAGCTCTGTGTGAGACAACTGTAGAGAGGTCTGTGTGAGAGGTCTGTGTGTGAGGTCTGTGTGTGAGGTGTGGAGAGGTCTGTGAGGTGAGACTGTTATCAGTACCTCTGTGCGTGAGCTCTCTGTGCGTGAGCTCTCTGTGCGTGAGCTCTCTGTGCGTGAGGCCAGATAATACGACATTTTCTCGACTGCTTGATTATCCAGATGTAAAACTGTAGCCACTGAGGCAAGAAGCTATTGCTAGTTGATGGTTTAGGCATAGTGAATGCTTGCAACGTCTACTAGATTCAGTCACGGGCCGATGTTTTCCTTGAACGGATGGTTTTGTAGACTGCAAATTGACCCAATAACCCCAAAACAGATATAATATCTGACTAATACATAACAATTTCAAACCTTGTTTACATTTTGTATCCGATCACGTGACTCTCTGTTATGCGTGTGGTTCAGGATGCTCATGTTTTCAGTTATGCATCTGTTTCTGGCGCACCATTACAGTACACATGGCGTGTAGCTATCTGTAGGGCCTTTACCATTCATTCTAACATAGCCTGGTGCCAGGTCTGTTGTCTCCTTCTATAGCCTGGTCCCAGGTCTGTTGTCTCCTTCTATAGCCTGGTCCCAGGTCTGTTGTCTCCTTCTATAGCCTGGTTCCAGATCTGTTGTCTCCTTCTATAGCCTGGTCCTAGATCTGTTGTCTCATTCTATAGCCTGGTCCCAGATCTGTTTGTGCTTTTGCCTACTCTATTGTCAATGTCAAGCCATGTTCTTCATGACAATTCTTTTAAGTAGTTGGCAAGAGAGCAGAAACAGATTGGCACCCAGGCTGACACAGGAGTGTTAGAGAGAAAGAGGCGATACAGAGAACGGAGCAGAAGCATTGAGGTAGCAGGCTTCTTCATGTAGGAAGTAGCGGGCTTCTTCATGTAGGAGGTAGCAGGCTTCTTCATGTAGGAGGTAACGGGCTTCTTCATGTAGGAGGTAACGGGCTTCTTCATGTAGGAGGTAGCAGGCTTCTTCATGTAGGAGGTAGCAGGCTTCTTCATGTAGGAGGTAACAGGCTTCTTCATGTAGAAGGTAGCAGGCTTCTTCATGTAGGAGGGTAGCAGGCTTCTTCATGTAGGAGGTAGCAGGCTTCTTCATGTAGGAGGTAACAGGCTTCTTCATGTAGGAGGTAACAGGCTTCTTCATGTAGGAGGTAGCAGGCTTCTTCATGTAGCAGGTAACAGGCTTCTTCATGTAGGAGGTAGCAGGCTTCTTCATGTCGTATTTGGACATTCAGAACCATTGCAGGCACAGGGATCCTCTATGGAGATGTTACATGGATGTAAAAAAAAACAAAAACTATTTTGACATCCAGTTCAGCAGATTCTATATCTACTGTATATGTTAACACTGGCTCGAGGCATTCTTATTGAGCCTTTGTGTGTTATCCACAGAGGCAGTAGACCCGTATCCATGGCGAGCATGGTTGTTGTAGGATGACATCATCTCGCTGCAAGGCAAGGATGGGTAGGGAGCTGGTGTAAGAATAAGATCACTTGATTGGTCAATTGTACACAAGATCCAATCAAAATTTGACTTACGCTTTTAGCCCAACCCCTCAGAAAGACACATATACATAAACATTTTGGGAGAGGTGCAGGGGGGGGCTGCCACTCTGGGCAACCAGGAGCTGTTGCTGTGGGGGTTAAGTGCTTTTCTTAAGGACACAACGGCAGGCAATGGCATCTGGGATTGGATACCTTGGCTATTTGCCACCGGTCTTTGCTACAATTTACTCTCAGAGGAAACTTGCTTACTGAACCTGGAGAGCCAGACGATAACCATAGCACCATAAGATACTACTGGATAATCAAAACATACACGATCACACTTATGTCAATAAACAGACACTCTTATCCAGAGTGATTTACAGGAGCAAAGTACCTTTGATCAAGGGCACGCCGACAGGTTGACCCAGGGATTTGAACCAGAGACCTTTCAGTTACTGGCCCAATATTCTTAACCTCTTGGCTACCTGCTCTTAATTGATGGTCATAGCTCCGTTCAATAACATTGTCCTTATTAACCATAGCCTGTTGTGTCTGGAAGAAGCTTTTGGCCATCTGGTTTCAGACCAAGTCTCAGATTAGAGATTACTATAATTATTGGGAGTGTTCTGGTCTATGGGTCCTTCTAAGGGGCTTTGTCTCACCGTGTTGCCATTGTTGAGGGGAATGCTACAAAGCAAGATCAATGAACAGATTTTCTGGTTCATTAAGGAAACTAAACTTAGAAATTGCTTTTTTGGTTGTTGATTAAATGAGACCCATACCCGTTTCAAGCTTTCCTGCTTTGTAGTATAAAACTCAGCTCAGGATTGCATTAATTAACAGCCCGGGAATTAGTTGCCATATATCCTCATTGAGAACCAGAACCCTATTCAGAAAGCCTGGAGAAGTCCATATCAAAAAGTATCTACAAAAGGGGTGGAAACTAGTGACATCTCGCAACATGTCAAACCAATCAAATGCCTTGCTTGGGCAGAGCTCCAAAGGTGCCCACTAGTGCCATATGAGCAACAGTGAGTGAGGATGCCTGAGAAATCACTAATTATTCCCTGATCCACCTCTACGCAGACGACACCATTCTGTATACATCTGGCCCTTCTTTGGACAGTGTGTTAACAAACCTCCAAACAAGCTTCAATGCCATACAACACTCCTTCCGTTGCCTCCAACTGCTCTTAAACGCTAGTAAAACTAAATGCATGCTCTTCAACTGATCGCTGCCCGCACCTGCCCGCCCGACTAGCATCCCTACTCTGGACGGTTCTGACTTAAAATATGTAGACAACTACAAATACCTAGGTGTCTGGCTAGACTGTAAACTCTCCTTCCAGACTCATATTAACTCTTTAGGCATCATCAGCAGTGGTGGCGGTTTTGGAGAGTCTGGCGTGCCCAAAGTAAAATGCCTGCCACTCAGGCCCAGAAACTAGGATATGCACATAATTAGTACTATTGGATAGGAAGCACTCTGAAGTTGTCTGTGAGTATAACAGAACAGATATAGCAGGCGAAAACCCGAGGAATTTCTGTCCAGAATATTTCTTTTGTTGTTGTTGTGACATTTCCTCAGTTTGATATGCTTCCTATTGAAATCCATGTAAAATAGCTCCCAGATTGCAGTGCCTATGGCTTCCACTAGATGTCAGTCTAGTGTCAGTCTAGCGCCCCAATGATCCCTAAGTGGTTTTAAACATCTCCAATCCAAAATTAAATCTAGAATCGGCTTCCTATTTTGCAACAAAGCCTCCTTCACTCACGCTGCCAAACATACCCTCGTAAAACTGACTATCCTACCGATCCTCGACTTCGGCGATGTCATTTACAAAATAGCTTCCAATACTCTACTCAGCAAACTGGATGCAGTCTATCACAGTGCCATCCGTTTTGTTACCACAGCCCCTTATACCACCCACCACTGCGACCTGTATGCTCTAGTTGGCTGGTCCTCGCTACATATTCGTCGCCAGACCCACTGACTTCAGGTCATCTATAAGTCTTTGCTAGGTAAAGCCTTATCTCAGCTCACTGGTCACAATAACAACACCCACCCGTAGCACTCGCTCCAGCAGGTATATCTCACTGGTCATCCCCAAAGCCAACACCTCCTTTGGCAGCCTTTCCTTCCAGTTCTCTGCTGCCAATGCCTGGAACGAATTGCAAAAATTGCTGAAGTTGGAGACATATTTCCCTTACTAACTTTAAACATCAGGTATCTGAGCAGCTAACCGATCCCTGCAGCTCTACACAGCCCATCTGTAAATAGCCCATCCAACTACCTACCTCATCCCCATATTGTTTTTATTTACTTTTTTTTGCTCTTTTGCACACCAGTATTTCTACTTGCACATCATCATCTGCACATCTATCACTCCAGTGTTAATTGCTAACTTGTAATTACTGCGCTACTATGACCTATTTATTGCCTTACCTCCTTACGCCATTTGCACGCACTGTATATAAACATTTTCTATTGTGTTATTGACTGTACGTTTGTTTATTCCATATGTAACTCTGTGTTGTTGTATGTGTCGCACTGCTTTGCTTTATCTTGGCCAGATCGCAGTTGTAATTGAGAACTTGCTCTCAACTGCCCTACCTGGTTAAATAAAGGTGAAATATATATATATATTTTTTAAATGAATGATTAAAACCCAATCAAAATATGTTGGTGTATGCCGTGTTTGTGGTGACTTTGAATTTCAATCAATTGCAGACTGTCGGCAACACTTGATACAATACATTTTTACCATAGCCTGTAGGCAGGCATGCCATAACTTCCCATTTTTTTGTAGAGTTCAAGCAGAGCAGTTGTAATGACTTCATAAACTCTGAAAACAGTAAACATTACACGTAGCACCCCTTTTAAGGGCACGTGGGGGGAGGGTTCTTAAAATATATCATCCAATCAAAATGTAGCCGCCGGGATCCAGCAGACGATTCTATTTACATAGAATACTATTTACATGACATCTGAGCGGTCCGTTGCGTCGGATGTCATTCATTTCAATAGGGACCATCCACAAAAGATTGTTATAACAGCGCCCCCTTGTGGTTATAGGCTCCATCGTGAAACGGAATGGCGCATATTTAGATTTTTTCCAAACTTTGCCTCGTTTTACTGCAGCCAAAGTCCGTCAATAGAACAGGAAGTTACCAAACCACAGAACAAGATGAAAATATGTGATTTTCGGCGATGGCTTTATGGGATAGCTAGCAACTTGTAAAAAATTACACAATAAGTGACTATGATTTTACAGTAGTAATGTTAAATAATACACATTGGCTGTTAGGCAAATGATGTTATATTACTGTTGCCTCTTGTTTTAGTTTATTGATACGGTGGGCTAATGAAGTTTGTTTTTTATTATTAGGTGGAGGTTGCTAGCTACAGTATCTTCAACCAAGCCTAGTTTATAGCTAGCTAGCTAGCAGCTCTGTAAGCTAGAATTAATATATTTTAACTAGCTAGCTAGCAGTTCTGTAAGCTAGAATTAATATATTTTAACTAGCTAGCTAGCAGTTCTGTAAGCTAGAATGAATATATTTTAGCTAGCTAGCAGCTCTGTAAGCTAGAATGAATATAGTTTAGCTAGCTAGCTAGCAGCTCTGTAAGCTAGCTTGACTTTCTAGAAAGTTAGAGAAACAAGTTGAGGAAACAGTAATTAAACTAAACATGTTTTATTATCACCTGAAACAATATGTTTATCCTGTCTTGAATGAAAAAGTCATATTTCTGTAGTCTACCAAAATAAATGTGATCTCTGACGAGATCGTGTATGGGGCATAATGGAACACATAACCATGTGTACGGGGCTTAATGGATTACATCACCATGTGTACAGTGCCTAATGGACTACATCACCATGTGTATGGGGCCTAATGGACTACATCACCATGTGTAAAGGGGCCTAATCACCATGTGTACGGGGCCTAATGGACTACATCACCATGGGTACGGGGCATAATGGACTACATCACCATGGGTACGGGGCCTAATGGACTACATCACCATGGGTACGGGGCCTAATGAACTACATCACCATGTGTACTGCCGGGGCATAATGAACTACATCCCCATGGGGCCTAATGGACTACATCACCATGGGTACGAGGCATAATGAACTACATCACCATGGGGCCTAATGGACTACATCACCATGTGTACGGGGCCTAATGGACTACATCACCATGGGTACGGGGCCTAATGGACTACATCACCATGGGTACGGGGCCTAATGGACTACATCACCATGGGTACGGGGCCTAATGGACTACATCACCATGTGTACGGGGCATAATGAACTACATCACCATGGGGCCTAATGGACTACATCACCATGGGTACGGGGCCTAATGGACTACATCACCATGGGTACGGGGCCTAATGGACTACATCACCATGTGTACGGGGCATAATGAACTACATCACCATGGGTACTGGGCCTAATGGACTACATCACCATGGGTACGGGGCATAATGGACTACATCACCATGTGTACGGGGCATAATGAACTACATCACCATGGGTACTGGGCCTAATGGACTACATCACCATGGGTACGGGGCATAATGGACTACATCACCATGTGTACGGGGCATAATGAACTACATCACCATGGGTACTGGGCCTAATGGACTATATCATCATGTGTACGGGGCATAATACAAAATTCTCCAGGAGGTGTGACAACAACATGATTATGGAGATATGGCTATGCGAGACTAGTTGAAGTACTACGTAATATAGACTCATCAAGGTTGCTGTTCTCCTTCTCTCTCAGTCTGGATGAGGATGAGAGGACAAAACCCTTTCCTCCAGCCTCTACATCCCCAATGTCTGTCTGGACTTGAGAGGCTTCTAAGAGACATTCAAAAGTCCCATAAAAGTCACACGTGACCACAGTGCGCACATGTAAACGCACGATTGCATGCAGGAAAAAAAAAAAGTTGTATTTTGGCATTACATTTGATTGATTTAGGAGAATTGTAATAGGTCTCAGAAAATGCCATTGTTGTTATTAAGCTATAATTATATACACTGAGGGTACATAAGTGTTGCAGTTCAGGCACTGCATCTCAGTGCAAGAGGCCTCACTACAGTCCCTGGTTTGAATCCAGGCTGTGTCACATCCGGCCGTGATTGGGAGTCCCATAGGGCGGAGCACAATTGGCCCAGCGTCGTCTGGGTTTTGGCCGGGGGTAGGCCGTCATTGTATAAATATGAATTTGTTCTTAGCCGACTTGCCTAGTTAAATAAAGGATAAATAAAAATACTACCTTACCCCATTCAAAGGCACTTAAATCTTGTTCGTCTTGCCCATTCACCCTCCGAATGGCACACATACACAATCCATGTCTCAATTGTCTCAAGGCTTAAAAATAATTTATCATCTACACTGATTGAAGTGGATTTAACAGGTGACATCAATAAGGGATCATAGACTTCACCTGGTCTATCATAACTCAAGGCGAGACCCAGATGCAGACACAGGAGGCAGATGGTTGGAGTTTTAGATGTTTAATAAATCCAAAAAGGAGTAGGCAAGAGAATGCTCGTGGACAGGCAGAAGGTCCAAACCAGGTCAGAGTCCAGGAGGTACAGAGTGACAGACAGGCTCGTGGTCAAGGCAGGCAGAATGGTCAGGCAGGCGGGTACAGAGTCCAGAAACAGGCAAGGGTCAAAACCCGGGAGGACTAGAAAAAAGGAGAATAACAACAAGCAGGCGAACAGGGAAAAAACCGCTGGTTGACTTGGAAAAACATACAAGACGAACTGGCACAGAGAGACAGGAAACACAGGGATAAATACACTGGGGGAAAATCAGCGACACCTGGAGGGGGTGGAGACAATCACAGGGACAGGTGAAACAGATCAGGACGTGACCTGGTCAGCCTCTGTCATGGAAAGAGCAGGTGTTCTTAATGTTTTGTCCGCTCAATGTGAATATTAGCATATATATTATTATACTGTTGTAATTATAAATTCATTTTCTGCGTTACATTTGATTGATTTGGAGAATTTGGAGAGTCTGAAAATGCTACTGTATAATTACAATGGCATTTTCTGATAAATATTACAATTCTCCAAATCAATGAAATGTAATGCGTAAAGACACACACTTTGGCATGCACAAGTATTCACTGTGTGTTCAATTGAAGGACAGGTTTTCTATCATCTGGAATACATGGCAGGTTTTTGAAAATATATATATTTCTTTGTTTTTACCTTTATTTTACTAGGCAAGTCAGTTAAGAACAAATTCTTATTTTCAATGACAGCCTAGGAACAGTGGGTTAACTGCCTGTTCACCATGACAGATTTGTACCTTGTCAGCTCGGGGGAATTGAACTTGCAACCTTTCGGTTACTAGTCCACCGCTAGGTTACCTTGCCGCCCCAGAGATGGAATTCATTTATTTAACCTTTATTTAACCAGGTAGGCCAGCTGAGAACAAGTTGTCATTTACAACTGCGACCTGGACCAAGATAAAGCAGTGCACAATAACAACAACACAGAGTTACACATAAACAAACGTACAGTCAATAACACAAAATAAAATAAAAAGGTTGGCAGTTGTAGTTGTATGTTACCACCACTAGAGGGTGGTAAGCTTCTCTCTCTCTCTCTCTCTCTCTCTCTCTCTCTCTCTCTCTCTCTCTCTCTCTCTCTCTCTCTCTCTCTCTCTCTCTCTCTCTCTCTCTCTCTCTCTCTCTCTTTCTCCCTCTCTTCTTGATTCTGTATACTGAGTTTTGATTGACAGACAGACAGCAGGCTTTATGACATCAGCACTGTGCTAGTCCAGCTTGCTGACAAACAGTGTCTCAGACAAAACAGAAACGAGCGAGAGGACGATAACATCTGCTAAATATGTGTATGTGGCCAATAAAATGCGATTTAATTTGATTTGAAAAGAGGGGCAGATGGAGAGCGATGGAGTCTTGAGAGAGAGAGAGAGAGAGAGAGAGAGAGAGAGAGAGAGAGAGAGAGAGAGAGAGAGAGATCTATACTGTATACAGAGAGAGAGAGAATGCGAGAGAGACAGAAGAGGAGAGAGAAGGGGAGGGAGAATGGGAGGGTAGTGGGTTCCATCTAATTTCTTGAGGTGTTGAGACAGCTATTTAGCCTCCTGATAGGCGCACACACACACACACACACACACACACACACACACACACACACACACACACACACACACACACACACACACACACACACACACACACACACACACACACACACACACACACACACACACACACACACACACACACACACACACACACACACACACACACACACACACTACCACTAATCCAATGACACGCTAATCACACAGCTGCCATGAGAAGACCACCCTCCTACCAGCCAGAACCCTCCATCTCTTTCCCCTCTTTCTTTCTCCCCCTCTCTCCCTCTCCCTCTCCATCTCCCATTTTCTCTGACAAATCTATCCACCAAGCTGGAGATTGTTTCAAAATTAGATTGTGTTGATACAAGGTTAATATAATACACATAGCAACACAGACCAACAGTAATGTAACAATTGAACTTTGCTTCCTAAAATGTTTTATTGTTTTCTCTACTCTCGTTTATCTCCCTCCAGTTTGTTGAAGGGTATGATAGAGGGAACGAGGGGGGGTGTGTTGAGAGGATTAGAGGATAACAGGTGACCCAGGTTTAGCCCAGTTTCCCCCTCTCCCTCCTCTCCACAGGAGAGATGGCTACCTCCCCAAATATATCTCTGCAGCGCTAGACTACACGTCTGTTTAGACAAGGCTTGGTCGGTTGGGTTCAAGGATAAACAGACCCTTTCTGTAGACTACTCCTTATGTAGACTACTGCTTATGTAGACTACTCCTTATGTAGACTACTCCTTATGTAGACTATTCCTTATGTAGACTACTCCTTATGTAGACTATTCCTTATGTAGACTACTCCTTATGTATATTATTCCTAATGTAGACCATTCCTTATGTAGACTACTCAATATGTAGACTATTCCTTATGTAGACTACTCCTTATGTAGACTATTCATTATGTAGACTATTCCTTATGTAGACTACTCCTTATGTAGACTACTCCTTATGTAGACTATTCCTTATGTAGACTATTCCTTATGCAGACTACTCCTTATGTAGACTATTCCGTATGTAGACTATTCTTTATTTACACTATTCCTTATGTAGACTTTTCATTATGTTGACTAGTCTTTATGTAGACTATTCCTTATGTAGACAACTCCTTATGTAGACTACTCCTTATGTTGACTATTACTTATGTAAACTACTGTTTAGGTAAACTACTTCTTATGTAGACTATTCATTATGTAGACTATTTTTCATGTATACTACTCCTTAAGTAGACTACTCCTTATGTAGATGTATCCTTATGTAGACTACTCCTTATGTTGACTATTACTTATGTAAACTACTGTTTAGGTAAACTACTTCTTATGTAGACTATTCATTATGTAGACTATTTTTCATGTATACTACTCCTTATGTAGACTACTCCTTAAGTAGACAACTCCTTAAGTAGACTACTCCTTATGTAGATTTATCCTTATGTAGACTACTCCTTAAGTAGACTGCACCTTATGTAGACTACTCCTTATGTAGATTTCTCCTTATGTAGACTACTCCTTAAGTAGACTGCTCCTTATGTAGATTACCCCTTAATAAGTTGACTGCTCCTAATGTAGACTACTCCTGACGTAGATTACTTCTTATGTAGACTATTCATTATGTAGACTACTCTTTATGAAGACTATTCTTTATGTGGACTATTCCTTATGTAGACTATTCATTATGTAGACTACTCTTCATGAAGACAATTCCTTATGCAGACTACTCCTTATGTATATTATTCCTAATGTAGACTATTCATTATGTAGACTACTCTTTATGTAGACTCTTCATTGTGTAGACTACTCCTTATGTAGACTATTCCTTATGTAGACTACTCCTTATGTAGACTATTCCTTATGTAGACTACTCCTTATGTAGACTACTCCTTATGTAGACTATTCATTATGTAGACTATTCCTTATGTAGACTATTCCTTATGTAGACTACTCCTTATGTAGACTATTCCTTATGTAGACTACTCCTTATGTAGACTACTCCTTATGTAGACTATTCCTTATGTAGACTATTCCTTATGTAGACTACTCCTTATGTAGACTATTCATTATGTAGACTACTCCTTATGTAGACTACTCCTTATGTATACTCCTCATTATGTAGACTACCTCCTGCTAGCTGCACACCGAGCCAGGTAAAGAATGCGTGTGTGTGTGTGTGTGTGTGTGTGTGTCCGTGTGTGTGCGTGTGTGTGTGTGTGTGTGTGTGTGTGTGTGTGTGTGTGTGAGAGTGTGTGTGTGTGTGTGTGAGAGTGTGTTCTGTACCTCCTTCTAGCTGCACACTGAGCCAGATAATCAATCCTGTCTCGTGGCACTCAGGTCTGTGTTGAAGCTGTAGACAACACTTCTCCTCTATCTCATCTCTCTCTCTCTTTGTTCCCTCAGCTTCTCTCTATACCATCCATTTACTTTCCTTTCTCCCCCTCAGTCGACTCTGTGTGCTAGTTGCCAACAGGGCTGCCAACCAAGCCAAAGCAACAACACGGTCGACCATTTTGAAAAGGCTTCGTTTCAGACACAGTAATAGACATGTTGATATGAAAGTAGTAGTCTGGGTGTATTATATGTGTGTGTGTGTGTGTGTTGGTCAAGCCAGTGTGGGTAACCACACTGGGACATATGTTTTAAGGCTAGCGGCTCTCGGTTACCATGGTGACGATGTGTACGTTTCGCCGTCGTTACAGACTGTGAAATGTCCTCCGCAAAGGCATCGTAGACTGAGCTGCCAAAACGTGTTAATTACCTCAGCAAATGATCTCATAATAACCATTGAGCTAGACTTATATTAGCTAGCCTCACACATACAGCACTGTTTGGTTACAGGGTCTGTGAAAGGTTTTATGACAAGGTCTTTAGGTGGGTTTCAATGGAATGTGTTTTTAACCCTTAACCCCCTTCGGATATACATAAAGAAGAGGGGGTATGATAAACAAGTGGTAGTTTTGTCTGAAATGGGGGGTTTTCAGCTCCTAGGAGGAGCTCCAGGAATGGTACCTGACTCTGTGTCTACCACTGTACTGGGTCATAAGTTCACCATTTACATTTTTATTTTGTTTTAAGAGAGACATCCCGAAAATCAGTCTTCTTACGGAAATATCTGCAGTGTCCGAATGGTTTTGCTCTACGACCCCCACAAGTGTCATGGCACTCGTCTGAAGGTAACCCATATATACACACGGAAGTATGGAGATATCTATAGGTATTAAACCACATCCTGACTGATGGCAGCCCATTCTTGCATAATCAATGCTTGGAGTTTGTCAGAATTTGTGGGTTTTTGTTTGTCCAGCCGCCTCTTGAGGATTGACCACAAGTTATCAATGGGATTAAGGTCTGGGGAGTTTCCTGGCCATGGACCCAAAATATCGATGTTTTGTTCCCCGAGCCACTTAGTTATCACTTTTGCCTTATGGCAAGGTTCTCCATCATGCTGGAAAAGGAATTGTTCGTCACCAAACTGTTCCTGGATGGTTGGGAGAAGTTGCTCTCGGAGGATGTGTTGGTACCATTCTTTATTCATGGCTGTGTTCTTAGGCAAAATTGTGAGTGAGCCCACTCCCTTGGCTGAGAAGCAACCCCACACATGAATGGTCTCAGGATGCTTTACTGTTGGCATGACATAGGACTGATGGTAGCGTTCACCTTGTCTTCTCCGGACAAGCTTTTTTCCGGATGCCCCAAACAATCGGAAAGGGGATTCATCAGAGAAAATGACTTTACCCCAGTCCTCAGCAGTCCAATCCCTGTACCTTTTGCAGAATATCAGTCTGTCCCTGATGTTTTTCCTGGAGAGAAGTGGCTTCTTTGCTGCCCTTCTTGACACCAGGCCATCCTCCAAAAGTCTTCGCCTCACTGTGCGTGCAGATGCACTCACACCTGCCTGCTGCCATTCCTGAGCAAGCTCTGTACTGGTGGTGCCCCGATCCCGCAGCTGAATCAACTTTAGGAGACGGTCCTGGCGCTTGCTGGACTTTCTTGGGAGCCCTGAAGCCTTCTTCACAACAATTGAACTGCTCTCCTTGAAGTTCTTGATGATCCGATAAATGGTTGATTTAGGTGCAATCTTACTGGCAGCAATATTCTTGCCTGTGAAGCCCTTTTTGTGCAAAGCAATGACGACGGCATGTGTTTCCTTGCAGGTAACCATGGTTGACAGAGGAAGAACAATGATTCCAAGCACCACCCTCCTTTTGAAGCTCCCAGTCTGTTATTCGAACTCAATCAGTATGACAGAGTGATCTCCAGCCTTGTCCTCGTCAACACTCACACCTATGTTAACGAGAGAATTACTGACATGATGTCAGCTGGTCCTTTTGTGGCAGGGCTGAAATGCAGTGGAAATGTTTTGGGGGGATTCAATTCATTTGCATGACAAAGAGGGACTTTGCAATTAATTGCAATTCATCTGATCACTCTTCATGACATTCTGGAGTATATGCAAATTGCCATCATACAAACTGAGGCAGCAGACTTTGTGAAAATGTATATTTGTGTCATTCTCAAAACTTTTGGCCACGACTGTATGTGTCCAAAAAACAAATAATCCTGAGATTTCTTATATCTCCTAGACATAGGACAGACACTTAAAAACCTTATTCCTTATAATACATTTTTTGACTGTAACTTTTTGTAATTTATGAATGTGTTATTCTATGAGCTATAGTACTAGCCAAATTCAATATTTTCTCAAAACAATTTAAATACTTTTTTTATACCTGAAGGGGTACTCAAATTCTAAGTTAAATAGCTAAATGATCGATGGTATAACCACCCCAACGGCTTAAACTTTTAGAGGTAAAATATTTTATTAATCAAATGTAAAAATAAAAAAATATATATTGTAAAGTTAAAATATATCAAATTACGCATTCAGTGATGACAGAATGTGTTTTAAACTTCACACAATGTAACTTTTGTATGACTGAATATTAAAACTATAGCAGTGGGAAAGATACTAGCGATAACACGGCAAAGACGGCATTAACAACGAAATAAAGACGCCATTTTGATTTCGGCACAAATGAAAATGTGCCAGTGACTCGCCCACCCATTGATATTTCCGCATTATCTCCATGACAAGTTCTGCGTTCGACTAGACATGTGCGATACGCACGCGCAGTTACAAGCTTGCTAGAGTTAAAAGGAAGTGGACGAAAAACATCTACCCTCGTAGGACAAACATCTACCCTTGTAGGACGAACATCTACCCTCGTAGTATGAACATCTACCCTCGTAGGACGAACATCTACCCTCGTAGTACAAACATCTACCCTCGTAGTATGAACATCTACCCTCGTAGGACGAACATCTACCCTCGTAGGATGAACATCTACCCTCGTAGGATGAACATCTACCCTCGTAGGACGAACATCTACCCTCGTAGTACGAACATCTACCCTTGTAGTACGGACAAAGCCTGAGCTAGAATGTGAAGCTAACTGAAGCTGGCTAGCTTTAGAAAACCCTGACTAGATCTAGCTTGCTTCGTAGGATACCCCTCTGGTGTGAAACTAAATCCCTGGTTGTAGTAGCCACTGACTGATCTGCAGGTTAGCGTTTTTAGTCATGAATGTTGTTCTGGAGGCAGCTCTGCGGAGTGCTCACTAGCTGGCACAAGCACAAAGTTATAAAATCTGATTTTAAACCCTAACCCTAAGGTTAACCCTAACCTTAACCACACTGCTAACCCTAAGGCCTAACTCTAACCTTATTTAAGACCAAAAAAAGCACATTTAGTTTTCAGAAATGGTTATAATATAGCCAATTTTGACTTTGCAGCTGGCCTGTCTAAGAGCAAATTGCTCAGTTCTGCCTCCAGGACAAGACTCGTGACAATAAGCGTCAATGTGTGATTGAGCGGCAGGCTCTACAGATGATCCCTTTGGGAGAGTCAGGGATCCTAAGAAGATTAGACCGTTAATGTCACTGTACACCTGTCCAGTAGCAAAACTGTGCGCTTATTTTCTTTGCTCGTGTCAGAGATGTGTCCCGTTCCTGACCTCTCCTCAAGTCCATCTCTGCAATGACCTGCCCCAGGGGCGCTAAGGTTACTAACCGGGGCAAAGGGAAGGTCTAATGATGATCGTTCCTTCAGTGCTTCCTTCCTTTTCTCCAAGGCTTGTACTCTTGTTTTTTTAGTCAGAATGAGTCGATTGAAGGCTCCACAGATGATCTTACTGGGACAGACAGGGACACACGCAATGGGGATTATTTTATTTATTTATTTAACTGGGCAAGTCAGTTAAGAACAAATTCTTATTTACAATGACATCCTTCCCCGGGGAACAGAGGGTTAACTGCCTTGTTCAGGGGGCAGAGCAATTGATTTTTACCTTGTCAGTGCAGGGATTCAATCCTGCAACCTTTCGGTTACTGGCCCAACGCTCTAACCACTAGGCTACCCTGCCGACCCAATTAGAGTCTACCACCATCCTGCTTAATATATCTGTCATATCACCTCTGGGTTTTTATGGTCCTCTGGGTTTATATGGTCCTCTGGGTTTATATGGTCCTCTGTATGTCAGTTTGTAGAGCATGGCGCTTGCTGCTCCTGCGTTGTGGGTTCAATTCTGCACGGGTGACTGTGAGTGCCATTGGATAAAAAGCATCTGGTAAATGGCAATGGAAAAGGGGTCAAGGCATATATTAATGAAATTGTAGCAGATTGGCGTTTATTGGGATGACTCGTGAACTGGAGGCAGCAGTGTCATTATTAGCCTAGTCACTGCCACAAAGTTATAAAAGCTCATTTTAACCCCACTGCTAAAACTATGTCTAACCCTAACCTTAAAAAGTTTTTTTTTTTTTTTATCTTCAGTAACGTTTACAATAAATAAACAATATTGACTTGGCAGCCGGGCCATCTAGTGAAAATGGCTCAGCTCTGCCTCCGGGACAAGATTCATCCCAATAAACGTCAACCTGCGAAAAGGTAGGGCAGTATTACGTTAAATTGGTTGGTCATGTACAGCAGAGGTGAGCAAGCTTGTAGACATATTTCTCCAGTCCATTCAGCCCCACATTGATTATTCATCTCTCGGTCATATCTGCGTTAGCTTCACATCTGTGGCCCTGATCTCTCCTCAAGTCCATCTCTGCGGTGACCTGCCCCAGGGGCACTAAGGTTATTGACCGTGGTGAAGGGAAGGTTTTACGAGGATTTTACCCCCGCCATTGACTGATGTCTGTAACGACAGCAGGGTGAACTTACAGGGGGTCATACTATCCTTCCCCTACCTATCTTCTTCTCCCTGCTGTTGTCTGATCCAATCAAATCAAATCAAATTTATTTATAAAGCCCCCCTTACATCAGCTGATGTCACAGAGTGCTGTACAGAAACCCAGCCTAAAACCCCCAAACAGCAAGCAATGCAGGTGTAAAAGCACGGTGGCTAGGAAAAACTCCCTAGAAAAGGCCAAAACCTAGGAAGAAACCTAGAGAGGAACCAGGCTATGAGGGGTGGCCAGTCCTCTTCTGGCTGTGCCGGGTGCAGATTATAACAGAACATGGACAAGATACAAGATGATCCATGTTCTCCTGTGAGTGTGTGTGTGTGTGTGTGTGTGTGATTGTGTGTGTGTGTGTTCATGTGTGTGTTTAGACAAAGGGGTACACACACGGTGGTGTGTCTGTACCCTTGTCTGGCTAAGAGACAGAGACCTCTCTGGTTGTTATGGACCTCTCTGGTTGTTATGGACCTCTCTGGTTGTTATGGACCTCCCTGGTTGTTATGGATCAATATTCATGTTTATTTTATCTCCCTCCATGTTCACAGTGGGGGGGGTGACTGACTCTCCCTGTGTCTCCCCCTAATCTTCCATGTTCACAGTGGGGGTGATTGTCTCCCCCTGTCTCCCCCAGTTCTCTCCTAATCCTCCAGGTTCTATGCTATTCAGCCTACGTGTGTGTGTGTGCGTGCGCGTGGCGTGCGTGTGTGTGTGCGTGCGAGCGTGCGCGTGTGTGTGAGTGATATGGTGACAAAGTACCAGTTCTGTGTCAGTTCAGTTAGGATGAAGTGTTTTTTCACAAAAAATTGTAACACAATAAAATAACAATAACAAGGATATATACAAGAGGTACTGGTAGTGGGTCAATGTGCAGGGGTACCAGGTCGTTGATATGTACTGTAGGTAGGGGTAAAAGTGACTGGGCAATCAGGATAGATAATAAACAGAGTAGCAGCAGCATATGTGAAAGTGTGTATGTCTGAGTGTGTGTGTAAGTGTGTGTGTGTGTGTGTGTGTGTGTGTGTGTGTGTGTGTGTGTGTGTGTGTGTGTGTGTGTGTGTGTGTGTGTGTGTGTGTGTGTGTGTGTGTGTGTGTGTGTAAGTGTGGGTGTGTGTGTGTGTGGCATCAATACGCATGTGTATGTTTGTTTTGTATGTGTGAGCGTTTGTAGTGTGTGTGTGTGTGTGTGTTGGAGTGTCAGTGTAGTTTGTATATGTGAGTGTGTGGGTAGAGTCTAGTGAGTGTGTGGGTAGAGGCTCTAGAGGTTTCTTGCCCCGGTTTGCTCAGCTTGATCGTCAGGTTTTTACGGCCAGCCGCCTCATCAGGATGCTACGCCTCCGCCGGATCATCGGGCACCCACGCCTGATCTGTTGGTTCGTCTGGGTTTCACACCCAGCCGGCCCGTCAGGCTCGTCCAGTTGGGATGCTTGGTGGTTTCCTTAGAGGGGGGTGTACTGTCACGCCTGCTCCCGCTCTTCCCCCATGGCGCTCGAGAGCACCAGGCTTCCCAGCATTGCGCACTCCTGCCATCATCATTACGCACACCTGCCTTCCGCAGTCACGCGCATCAGCGATTATAGGACTCAACTGGACTCAATCACCTCTGTCATTACCTTCCCTATATTTGCCATAAGCATTACTCTCTGTAGCGCCTTGTGGTCGGATGCCGAGTAGTTGCTATACCAAGCGGTGTTGCAGCCAGTCAAGATGCTCTCAATGGTGCAGCTGTAAAACCTTTTGATGATCTGAGTGCCCTTGCCAAATCTTTTCTACCTCGTGAGGGGGAAGAAGCTTAATTGTGCCGTCTTCACGACTGTGTTGGTGTGTTTGAACCATGATATAGGACCTTCAGGGATGTGGACACCAAAGAACTTGAAGCCTCCGTGTTGAGGGTCAGCATGGCGGATGTGTTGTTGCCTACCTTCTCCACCTAGGGGCGGCACGTCAGGAAGTCTAGGATCCAGTTGCAGAGGGAGGTGTTCAGTCCCAGGGTCCTTAGCTTAGTGATGAGCTTTGAGGGCACTATGGTGTTGAACACTGAGCTGTAGTCAATGAACAGCATTCTCACATAGGTGTTCCTTTTGTCCAGGTGTGAAAGGGCAGTGTGGAGTGCAATAGAGATTGCATCATCTGTAGATCTGTTGTGGCGTATGAGAATTGGAGTGGGTCTAGGGTTTCTGGGATAATGGTGTTGATGTGAGCCATGACCAGCCTTTCAAAGCACTTCATGACTAAAGACGTGAGTGCTACGGGTCGGTAGTCATTTAGGCAGGTTACCTTGGTGTTCTTGGGCACAGGCACTATGGTGGTCTGCTTAAAACATGTTGGTATTACAGACTCGGTCAGGGAGAGGTTGAAAATGTCAGTGAAGACACTTGCTAGCTGGTCAGCGCATGCTTTGAATACGCGTCCTGGTGAATGTTGACCTGTTTAAAGGTCTTACTCACATCGGCTATGGACAGCGTGAGCATACAGTCGTCCTTACCAGCTGGTGCTCTCACGTATGGTTCAGTGTTGCTTGCCTTGAAGAGATCCTAGAAGGCATTTAGCTTGTCTGGTAGGCTCGCGTCACTGGTCAGCTCCGGGCTGGGTTTCCTTTTGTAATCCATCATAGTTTGAATCCCCTGCCACATCTGACGAGCGTCATAGCAGGTGGAGTAAGATTCGATCTTAGTCCTGTATTGACGCTTTGCCTGTTTGATGGTTCGTCAGAGAGCATAGCGGGATTAGTGTGTGTATGTGTGTGTTTGTGTTTGTAGAGCCGAGCAGGACAGAATAACTGTGTTTGTGTATGTGTGTGTGTGTGTGTGTGTGTTTGTAGAGCGGAGCAGACCAGAATCACTCTGTGTGTGTAGGTGTGTGTGTATTTGTGTTTGTAGAGCAGAGCAGAGCAGAGTCACTGTGTGTGTATGTGTTCTCTGCACCGCGGCAAAGCTTCAAGCCGTCGATTCTCATTAAAAATCAGTGCAGAAAAAGGGAGGGAGGGAGAGAAGGGATGGAGAGAGAGAGAGAGAGAGAGAGAGAGAGAGAGAGAGAGAGAGAGAGAGAGAGAGAGAGAGAGAGAGAGAGAGGGGTAAGGAAGGAACATGCTTCATCACAGAAGCTTACGTTGACAGGACAGACTGTTTCCTCCATCCTCTAAAATAGCCTATGAGGAGAGAGAAGTGTGTGTGTGCGTATGTGTGCGCATGCGTGTCTCTCACACAGCCGCACACAGAGCTGCCAGCATCTTCAGTTCCAGCGTGTTCACATCCGGGTGGTTAGGGAAAGAAAAAGAGGAGGGAGGGAGGTAGAGAGAGAGAGAGAGGGGACCAGGGAGGGTGGGGAGGAGAGAAAGAAAGACTGCCAGAATATCTGCAGGTTAGTGTGAGACAGCAGCTAGAAGGATCATTTACAACTGAAGAAGAGAGGAAGGGAGGAAGGGAAGAGCAGGGGATAAAGAAACAACAAAAGAGCAGAAGAGAGGGAAGGACACACAATATAAGAGGGATAGATAGAAGAAGAACACTTCTTCTTCTAGAGGAGAAGAGTAAAGGAGAGACGCGGTGTATAGAGAAACCAAAGGAGAGGCAGAGAGGAGAGGCAGAGAGGAGAGGTATAGAGGAGAGGCAGAGAGGAGAGGTATAGAGGAGAGGAGAGGCAGAGAGGAGAGGCAGAGAGGAGAGGCAGAGAGGAGAGGTATAGAGGAGAGGCGGAGAGGAGAGGCGGAGAGGAGAGGCAGAGAGGAGAGGTATAGAGGAGAGGCAGAGAGGAGAGGCAGAGAGGAGAGGTATAGAGGAGAGGCAGAGAGGAGAGGCAGAGAGGAGAGGAGAGGCAGAGAGGAGAGGCAGAGAGGAGAGGCAGAGAGGAGAGGCGGAGAGGAGAGGCGGAGAACAGAGGTAGAGAACAGAGGCAGAGAGGACAGGTAGAGAACAGACGTAGAGAGGAGAGTCAGTCGGGAGAATAGGAGGGAAATCGACAGGAGAGAGAGTCAGTTCAGAGGTAGAGGCAGAGGAGAGACAGGCATGGTCTGGGGGGCTCTGTCTCCTCTGCAGTGGGCTCGGTGGGGCTGGGACACCCTATACAGAGACACCAGCCATGGGGACAGGGACAGCCCTACTAACCCTACTCTGGGGATGCTCCAGAGACTGTCCCGGGGGTCCCAACACCATGCCATGATCCTGGCCAGACAGAGGTGAGAGACCGAAAGAGAGACTGAAAGAGAGACCGAAAGAGAGAGAGAGAGAGAGACCGGAGAGAGGGAGGTGAAAGTGGAATGAAAAAGGATCTGTGAATCATTTTCGGTGCCTGGACTCATTTTAGTTTGACATGTAGTACAATGTATATTTTTGCTGAGTATTTTCAAGCAGTATAATATTTGTGGTGCTGTTGTCTTTTAGCACCAGCCCATTTCAACCAGAGAGAGAAACAGAGAGACAGGCAGGAGCGTCTGGAGAGGCTGGATGGAGGGAGCTGGTCGAGTGGGTGTGTGTGTGGCAGAATTCTGAGGCATCCATCTATATACAGTATCTGATGTGTGTATGTGGAAGCTGATGCAGTGGGTGGTACTGTGTGTGTGTGTGTGTGTATCAGAATATTTAGATATATGTGTGGTTGTGTTTTTTTGTATGCTGCTGTCAAGATGAATATAGAAATGAAAATGCGGCATTGTGGTTTACAGGGTCAGCCAAGGTAGAACAGCACCCCAGGAGCAAATTAAGGTTAAGTGCCTTGCTCAAGGGAACTTCAACAGATTTTTCACCTTGGTATTTGAACCAGCGACCTTTCGCTTACTGGCCCAACACTCTAGCCTACCTGCCTCTCTATATAATACAATATGCGTTATAACCTATGTTACCGTTGTTTTGCCAGTCAGCATGTTGGCAGGTCGGGTGGTTGGTCAGTTGGTCGGCCTGTCTGTCTGTCTGACAAGGTCTGTCAATCTGTCCGTAGCCGTCATCTTGGTATGTCGGTTTGTCGTGTAAGAGGGAAGGGGGGAGCGTCTCAGGCGAGCCGTTTTCTGTCTCCTGGCTGCAGATTCAGCGCTTTCGTTTTCAGACCTAATAATCCACCGGGGACAATCGGACATAAAGGAGCGTATACATGCTGACTGGGGTCTTTGTTTGACTAAATGTGGGAGCGCGATGAACAGGGACGATATTGGAACCATAAAGTAGAACCCGTCACAGCGTTGACACATTAGCTCGTTAGTTTCGGACTGGTGATATTTTCTCTTAATGGGAAACAGTAAATATATATCTGCACAGATGGTTGTACAGTATGCTAGGAAAAATGACTTGTGACCGACATATTTCTTTGTTTGTTTTTCGTTAGACAAAAAAAAAAAATCTGTCCGTCAATCCATCCTACACCGGCTCAATAACGGCTGGGCCACGTTCCAATATCTATTGTTGTCACACATTTCTTTATGCTAATGTGGATTTAGAGGAGAGCCATTGTCATTGCTCACAAAATCGCATCGTCCATTATTTCCAGAGAATGTACAGCGAAGTTTATCGCTTACTAATCAACATGTTGTCTCATGTTTCTCTCCCCTCACACCATTGTCCCTATGAGGTCCACAGTGATACTGAGGTTTATAATGAGCCTCTGTCTCTCTCTCTGTCCTATAGGAGCTCAGACTCTGACGGAGCGTTTGAGACACCGGAGTCGACCACCCCTGTCAAGTCCCCCACCGGAGAGACAGACCATCATACCCAGCTGCAGAGCTCGGAAGACACCGGTGAGGGAGAGAGAGACACACATACACACAGAAAGAGAGAGAGGAAAGGGGAGCGAGAGAGAGTGAAAGAGAGCGAGAGTGAGAGCGAGAGTGAGAGCGAGAGTGAGAGCGAGAGACAGAGCGAGACATAGCGAGAGAGCGAGAGAGCGAGAGACAGAGCGAGAAAGCGAGAGAGAGAGCGAGAGACAGAGAGAGACAGAGAGACAGAGAGTGAACGAGAGAGAGAGAGTGACAGATAGAGAGAGAGAGAGAGAGAGACAGAGAGAGAGAGAAAAAAGCTTAGACCACCCTCTAGTGGTGACAACTGGTACTTCAAACAAAGAGGTTCGCTTTGTTTAGTGAGTCAGACCAGCATCACTGATTTGCTAAAGGATATAAACAGGTCTTATATATGCAGAAAAGCTTCAGTCATCCATCACTTGATGTATGCCGTGTTTTACTGATTGGCCAACTGGGAGGTTGTGTTGAAATATTTAGAGCTCATTCATCAATTTAATTAGACTTGTCTAAAACCATATACAGCCTTCATCGCTCTCTCTCTCCCTCTTTTTCTCACCCTTCATCTCATTCTCTTTGTCTCTGTCTCTCTCTCTCTCTCTCTCTCTCTGTCTCTCTCCTCTTTCTCTCTTTCCCTCTCTCTCTCTTACACAAACACATACGCACACACAAGCATCAGAAATTTCTCACTCTCATTCATAAACCATAATGCAAACCTTGACAATGTATTGTGGGATTATGTCGTGAGTACATAACATTTGCCATATATATTTCTCTGTTCCTCCAGGTCTTGGCTGTGACTCTGAGGCAGATGGTGAACCCGGGTCAGAGGCTAAAGGTCACCATGGTAGCTCCCTGTCCATAGTCTTTGACGAGGACAAGCCCATAGCCGCTAGCGGAGCCTATAACCTAGACCAGCTCATAGCTGCTGCTGCTGCAGCTGCAGAGGCCCAGAGCCGATCAACTCTAACCCGCTCTCTGAGCCTCCAGGCTGGGGAGCTAGACGGCTCAGGCCCCCTAGACAGCGTAGGATCCTCCATCTCAATCGGAGACTCCCGTCCCTTGGCGGAGGCCTTCAGTATCGACGGTGGTACTGAGAGTGCTCCAGGGACCCTCCGCAGACCGTCCAAGAAGGTGCCTCTCCACCCTGGCGGCTCCCTGAAAAAGAAGCCTCTACTTAGGCAGAGCTCTAACCCAGAGAGCCCCCAACCTCCATCCTCTGGTATCACACCGGAACTGAAAAAGAGCGCCAGAGCAGCTAGCCCCCTATTGGGCTCTGAGGACCCGGAAGTAGGAGGAGCCACAACAGACTCTGGACCTGCCTTGGCCACGCCCAGTCCAAGTAGCACGCTCCGCAGAACCAGGAAGCCACGCGTGGAAAGCCCCGCCCCTCTCATTGAAGAGACCAATTACACTAGCCCAGAGACAGATAACCAACCAATCCCAACCCCTACTCCTGTTCCGACCCAGGCCATTTCCATACCCCTCCGACAGGAGGATAGCCCAATCCCAGTGCCGGAGGCCCCTCTCCCAGCCAGCGAGGGCTCCTCTCCCATCCCCCCTAGTGGGGCCTACAAATGGGACCCAGACAACTTTGAGGACATCGACCCATTCAACACCGGAGGTAGTAAAGTCGCTAACTCCCCCCCGTCGGGAAGGAAAGGTGTCGCTGCGTCCATTGCTCCCAAAACTGTCACCCCTGTGTCTGACCCCCCTCCTGTCTCTGCTGAGGAGCCAGCTCGTCCCTCGACCAGCCCCCCTATTCGCACCTCAGGGGCGGTCAGACTGGAGTTTGACTATTCTGAGGAGACCCTCGAGGAGCCTCCTAAGGCCTCTCCACCTCCCAAGAAGCTGGGCAGGAAGCCAGGCTCCAAGGTTAGTCTGTCATAGGGTTTGAAAACGGTACCTTTCTTTACTCTTGCAGATTTTCAATGTGTCATTTTTTTTTTTTGCCTGATTATCTTGCAGGTTTTTTTTCAAGTGACTGGGTGTTTTTTTGGGGAAAAGCGCTTAAAATAGTTTAAACAATTATTATTCATAATAATTGTATTCATGGCATTATTATTTTTATTATGTTTATTATATATTTTTATAATATTAATAATTATTATTATCAGATGCCTCTAAGGAAGCCCAGGATGGGCCTGAAGAAGGCCGTCCAGCCGCCATCGGAACCCCTAGACAACACCCCTCCCCCCGGTGATGATGACATCCCTAAGGCTTCCTATAACTTTGACCCCGCCCAGTGGGACGACCCTAACTTCAACCCGTTCGGCTCTAACAGCGAGATCCCTATCTCTCCCAAGCTGAACAAACCCTCCCATAGATTAGACTCTGACACCTTCGACGAGTCTGCTGCCTTCAAGTCCTCCTCCAATAGCATGGCTGCGTCTCCGCCCACGGCTGCCTCAGGCTCCGCCTCCTTTGAGGTGTCGGCCAATGACAATGAGGTTGATAATGATAATGTTGGTGAGCTGGAGGACCACAACCAGAACAAACCATCCAAAACGAAGAAGAAACCTATCAAATCGTAAGTTAGTACATTTTTTGTGTAGGTTTTTATGGTCCTGACCTTATTTTATGGTCCTGACCTTATTTTATGGTCCTGACCTTATTTTATGGTCCTGACCTTATTTTATGGTGCTGACCTTATTTTATGGTCCTGACCTTATTTTATGGTGCTGACCTTATTTTATGGTCCTGACCTTATTTTATGGTCCTGACCTTATTTTATGGTGCTGACCTTATTTTATGGTGCTGCCCTTATTTTATGGTGCTGACCTTATTTTATGGTCCTGACCTTATTTTATGGTGCTGACCTTATTTTATGGTGCTGACCTTATTTTATGGTCCTGACCTTATTGAACAGAGAGATAGAGAGCATGAAAGGTAGTGAAAGATAGAGTATCAAAGGGCAGGTATTCAAACCTCTGCCGACGCCGTAGGCATGTATGCCGGAGGCTGCAGCGTTACCGCTTGGCCAGCCAGGCCACCAGATAGCTGTTCCAGTATGTGTGTGTGTGTGTGTGTGTGTGCGTGTGTGTGTGCGTGTGCGCGTGCGCGTGCGTCCGTCCGTCCCAGGTTGGATATAAAGATGTGAAAACACATAATATGATAAGACAGAGTGAGACATGTGTGTACTCTCTCTCTCACACACACACACACACACACACACACACACACACACACACACACACACACACACACACACACACACACACACACACACACACACACACACACACACACACACACACACACACACACACACACATATCTCACTCTCTCTTATCATATTATGGGACTTACACACACACAAGCCCTAACTAGATTCAGGATTGGGGTCAATACCATTTCAGCCCTAACTCACTAACCTAACAAAGCATCAGGATTGGGTTCAATACCATTTCAGCCCTAACACATTTTCCAAATTGACTGGAATTGACTCCAAACCTTGCAAGGCATTAACATTTTAGTCTATGCATTATAGTCTATCAATGTGAATCGTGCCAGTAAAATACTATTTGGGACAGAAGCAATCAAACCTCAAACTCCTGATAGAATTCCCACTGATGTAGTTCTAGTTAACATAATGCTCCCTAACTAAACTAGTTACATTAACATAATGCTCCCTAACTAAACTAGTTACATTAACATAATGCTCCCTAACTAAACTAGTTACATTAACATAATGTTTCCCTAACTAAACTAGTTACATTAACATAATGCTCCCTAACTAAACTAGTTACATTAACATAATGCTCCCTAACTAAACTAGTTACATTAACATGGTGATCCTTAACTAAACTAGTTACATTAACCTAATGTTTCCCTAACTAAACTAGTTACATTAACATAATGCTTCCCTAACTAAACTAGTTACATTAACATAATGCTCCCTAACTAAACTAGTTACATTAACATAATGTTTCCCTAACTAAACTAGTTACATTAACATAATGCTCCCTAACTAAACTAGTTACATTAACATAATGTTTCCCTAACTAAACTAGTTACATTAACATGGTGATCCTTAACTAAACTAGTTACATTAACCTAATGTTTCCCTAACTAAACTAGTTACATTAACATAATGCTCCCTAACTAAACTAGTTACATTAACATGGTGATCCTTAACTAAACTAGTTACATTAACCTAATGTTTCCCTAACTAAACTAGTTACATTAACATAATGTTTCCCTAACTAAACTAGTTACATTAACATGGTGATCCTTAACTAAACTAGTTACATTAACATAATGCTCCCTAACTAAACTAGTTACATTAACATGGTGATCCTTAACTAAACTAGTTACATTAACCTAATGTTTCCCTAACTAAACTAGTTACATTAACATAATGTTTCCCTAACTAAACTAGTTACATTAACATGGTGATCCTTAACTAAACTAGTTACATTAACATAATGCTCCCTAACTAAACTAGTTACATTAACATAATGTTTCCCTAACTAAACTATTGATGTTAAATCTCATTGTAAAAATGTGTTGTCAATTTAATCCAACAACATGTGAGTATTAAGGTTTTTAAGGTTTGATGCAGTCTTGCTATAGACAGATGGTGTTGCTGAAAATCGTTGTTTTTTAAATTCCCTGTGTAATGTGAATGACATGTATCTGAAGCTGAATATTAGCAACAATATGAGGGAGAGGATGAGAACTGAAAGACGTACCTTTCTCGGGAAGTTGTCAATAAGATATATAATATAATGTATGTATTGATTAAGTATTGATTGATTTGATTGATTGATTAAGTCTCTGCCAGTTGTGTTCAGTGACTCCTGATCTTCTTTTTCCCGTTACAGTAACACTTTCAGAGTCAAGAAGTCCCCAAAGAGGTCGGCCATGTCTGATCCATCATCACAAGTGAGTCAGTCCTCTCTCACATACACTCATGTGTACACACACACAAACACACACAACTCCTCACCTCCACACCTCCTCACCTCCTCACCTTCTCACCTCCTCACCTCTACACGTCCTCACCTCCTCACCTCCTCACCTCCTCACCTTCTCACCTCCACACCTCCTCACCTCCTCACCTCCTCACCTCCACACCTCCTCACCTCTACACGTCCTCACCTCCTCACCTCCTCACCTCCACACCTCCTCACCTCTACCTACACGTCCTCACCTCTACCTACACGTCCTCACCTCCACACCTCCACATCTCCTCACCTCCTCACCTCCTCACCTCCACACCTCTTCACCTCCTCACCTGTACACGTCTTCACCTCCTCACCTCCTCACCTCCACACCTCCTCACCTCCTCACCTCCACACGTCTTCACCTCCTCACCTCCTCACCTCTACACCTCCTCACCTCCTCACCTCCACACCTCCTCACCTCCACATCTCCTCACCTCTACACATCCTCACCTCCTCACCTCCTCACCTCCACACCTCCTCACCTCCTCACCTCCTCACCTCTACCTGCACGTCCACACCTCTTCACCTCCACACCTCCACACCTCCACACCTCCACACCTCCTCACCTCCACACCTCCTCACCTCCTCACCTCCACACCTCCACACCTCCACACCTCCACACCTTCTCACCTCCTCACCTCCACACCTCCTCAACTCTACGCGTCCTCACCTCCACACCTCCTCACCTCTACCTGCACGTCCTCACCTCCTCACCTCTACACCTCCTCACCTCTACCTGCACGTCCTCACCTCCTCACCTCCACACCTCCTCACCTCCACACCTCCACACCTCCTCACCTCCTCACCTCCACACCTCCACACCTCCACACCTTCTCACCTCCACACCTCCTCACCTCCTCACCTCCTCACTTCCACACCTCCTCACGTCTCTACGCGTCCTCACCTCCTAACCTCCACACCTCCTCACCTCTACCTGCACATCCTCACCTCTACCTGCACGTCCTCACCTCTACCTACACGTCCTCACCTCCACACCTCCACACCTTCTCACCTCCACACCTCCTCACCTCCTCACCTCCTCACTTCCACACCTCCTCACCTCTACGCGTCCTCACCTCCTCACCTCCACACCTCCTCACCTCTACCTGCACGTCCTCACCTCTACCTGCACGTCCTCACCTCTACCTACACGTCCTCACCTCCACACCTCCACACCTCCACACCTTCTCACCTCCTCACCTCCACACCTCCTCACCTCTACGCGTCCTCACCTCCTCACCTCCACACCTCCTCACCTCTACCTGCACGTCCTCACCTCCTCACCTCTACACCTCCTCACCTCTACCTGCACGTCCTCACCTCCTCACCTCCACACCTCCTCACCTCCTCACCTCCACACCTCCACACCTCCTCACCTCCTCACCTCCACACCTCCACACCTCCACACCTTCTCACCTCCACACCTCCTCACCTCCTCACCTCCTCACTTCCACACCTCCTCACCTCTACGCGTCCTCACCTCCTCACCTCCACACCTCCTCACCTCTACCTGCACGTCCTCACCTCTACCTGCACGTCCTCACCTCTACCTACACGTCCTCACCTCCACACCTCCACACCTTCTCACCTCCACACCTCCTCACCTCTACCTGCACGTCCTCACCTCTACCTGCACGTCCTCACCTCTACCTACACGTCCTCACCTCCACACCTCCTCACCTCCTCACCTCCTCACCTCCTCACTTCCACACCTCCTCACCTCCTCACGTCCTCACCTCCTCACCTTTACACGTCCTCACCTCCACATCTCCACACCTCCTCACCTCCTCACCTTTACATGTCCTCACCTCCACATCTCCACACCTCCTCACCTCCTCACCTTTACACGTCCTCACCTCCACATCTCCTCACGTCCTCACCTCCTCACCTCCTCACCTCCACACCTCCACACCTCCTCACCTCTACCTGCACCTCCTCACCTCTACCTGCACGTCCTCACCTCCTCACCTCTACACCTCCTCACCTCTACCTGCACGTCCTCACCTCCACACCTCCTCACCTCCTCACCTCCACACCTGTACACCTCCTCACCTCCTCACCTCCTCACCTCCACACCTCCTCACCTCTACCTGCACCTCCTCACCTCCTCACCTACTCACCTCTACCTGCACGTCCTCACCTCCTCACCTCTACCTGCACGTGCTCACCTCCTCACCTCCTCCTTCCTCCGCTCCAGGAGCCCACCCCAGTAGATGAAGTCCAGCCTCCTATCCCCCCGCTACAGGACGACCACGCCACAGACGAGGAGAAGCTGGCCTCTTCCTCCAATCACAAAGAGAAGCTTGCTTCCTCAGCCAATCACAAGTGGGCATCCATGGAGGCGGAGCTAACCTCTGACCCCCAGGAGGACTTCCCGCAGCCATCTGACCTCACAGCCTTCGTCAACGAGAACAATCGAGGTGAGTTTGTTTGTTTGTTTGTGTGTGTGTGTGTGTGTGTGTGTGTGTGTTTAAAAATAAATATTACATTAAATAGTCATCATTGGACAATTTCAGGTCAAAAGTGAATGTCTCCATGTACAGGACGTGATGTCATCCAAACGTGTCCACCCCCATTTATCGGTTTCTAATTGGCAGGGAGCCCATGCAGCTAGCTATCCAGCCCTTTACTAAACCCTGACCCCTAGAAGGGTAGAGGAGAGCCACACTACCCAGAGGCTGTGTCTGCCTGACTGTGTTTAAACTGGGTCATGTTGTTATACGGATAGACAGACAGACTGTCCCACCAGTCCAGTCCAGTCTAGAGTATCTGATGTTCTCCCTCCTCTTTCATTTTTCCCTTTTCTCCCTCCTCTCTTCTGTCTTTCTGTCCCTGACCATCTCTCTTCTCCCTCCTCTCTTCTGTCTTTCTGTCCCTGACCATCTCTCTTCTCCCTCCTCTCTTCTGTCTTTCTGTCTCTGACCATCTCTCATCTCCCTCCTCTCTTCTGTCTTTCTGTCTCTGACCATCTCTCTTCTACCTCCTCTCTTCTCTCTTTCTGTCACCCTTTCATTTTCTCGTACTTGTGTCTCTAAATCTGTCTGTTCTATTGTCTCCCTCAGTGCCAGACTATGAGATTGAGTACATGGAGAAGATCGGCCCCCCTTCGCCGGTGAGTATATATCCACAGTCTGTGCTGTCAGTCAGATAAGAAGGGGTAAGAAGATAGAACGGAAACTAGCTCACATTATGATCATGATCTATGAAGATTTGATACTGGTTAATTAGGTCTATATGTTTGCTCGTGAGACTGACTGTCCTTGAGACTGACTGTCCTTGAGACTGAGACTGACTGGCCTTGAGACTGACTGGCCTTGATACTGAGACTGACTGTCCTTGAGACGGACTGTCCTTGATACTGAGACTGAATGTCCTTGACACGGACTGTCCTTGATACTGAGACTGACTGTCCTTGAGACTGACTGTCCTTGATACTGAAACTGACTGTCCTTGAGACTGACTATCCTTGAGACTGACTGTACTTGAGACTGAGACTGACTGTCCTTGAGACTGAGACTGACTGTCCTTGAGACTGACTATCCTTGAGACTGACTGTCCTTGAGACTGACTGTCCTTGAGACTGAGACTGACTGTCCTTGAGACTGAGACTGACTGTCCTTGAGACTGACTGTCCTTGCATACTTTAGTTTCTTCTGATCATCAGAGAAAATTTGTGGGTTTGTGTATCTGACATGGTTTAGCTGCTTCGGGATCGGTGTCCGGTCCACGGGACGGTTAAGCTAACGTAGGCTATTGCGATTAGCATGAGGTTGTAAGTAACAAGAAACTTTCCCAGGACATAGACATATCTGATATTGGCAGAAAGCTTACATTGTTGTTAATCGAGCTAATCGTTCAATTTACAGTAGTTATTACAGTGAAAGAATACCATGCTATTGTTTGAGGAGAGTGCACAATTTTTAACATGAGAAGTTATTAATAAACAAATTAGACACATTTTGGCAGTCTTGATACAACATTTTGAACAGAAATGCATTGGTTCATTGGATCAGTCTAAAACTTTGCACATACACTGCTGCCATCTAGTGGCCAAAATCTAAATTGCACCTGGGCTGGAATAATACATTATGTCCTTTCTCTTGCATTTCAAAGATGATGGTACAAAAGAAATACAGAAGAATGGTTTGTTTTTTCTTTGTATTATCTTTTACCAGATCTAATGTGTTATATTCTCCTAAATTCCTATCACAATTCCACAAACTTTAAAGTGTTTCCTTTCAAATGGTACCAAGAACATGCATATCCTTGTTTCAGGGCCTGAGCTACAGGCAGTTAGGCTAAACTTGAAAAAAAGGGGCAGATCTTTAAGAGGTTAACTCTTGCTGTATGTTTTTCTCTCTCTCTCTCTCTCTCTCTCTCTCTCTCTCTCTCTCTCTCTCTCTCTCTCTCTCTCTCTCTCTCTATATATATATATATATATATATATATATATATATATATATATATATATATATATAGACTCTGTTTGTGAAGAAACCTTCTACTCTCTACCTGAAGCTGGACTCTGTGACAGACAGCCTGACCAAGCCTAACCATGGATCAGAACTCAACTCTCCCTGCACAGGGTACAACACACTGGGGTACACACACACACACACACACACACACACACACACACACACACACACACACACACACACACACACACACACACACACACACACACACACACACACACACACACACACACCAGTGGAGGCTCCTCAGAGGAGGAAGTGGAGGAACGTCCTACTCAGTGAATTTCAGAAGAATAAAAATAGTGAAAAAGTTATCCTTTTTAGGTAAAACTAAATATACTAAATATATTCACGTCACCAAATAGCTGATTAAAATAATGTAGCTAATTTAGCCTACTCAACAACATGACTCAAACAGAGAGGAATGCTATTTATGTTAGCTAGCTGGCTAAGGCTATCCAACACTGCAACTCATCCAAGTCATGGTAAGCTTTTGGTTTTATAAATTTTTTGCCACAGGGGCCCGCCGGTGTAACTGCTAAACTGCTTACTGTACACTGTACTGCTTGATTGTGGTGGGTTTACTAACACGCTAGTTGCTAGTAGCTAAGTTGACTATGACCTTAGCTAATAGGGTGACAACAATGTGGGCTGTGTAGCAGTTAGCGGTTATGATATTAAGGTTTGGGTTGGAGAGGTTTTTCCGCCTGGTCACAGACAGCTGTTGTGTTGTGCACTGAAGTCCACAAGCGAAG
This sequence comes from Brachymystax lenok tsinlingensis, assembly GCA_030435695.1. NCBI lineage: Eukaryota > Metazoa > Chordata > Actinopteri > Salmoniformes > Salmonidae > Brachymystax > Brachymystax lenok. The sequence goes on from CM059780.1 coordinate 6,313,289, forward strand.
GGAAAAGGTGAGAGGAGGAGAGCGTGTAGACGTGAGAAGGAATTATACAGCGAGCAAAATGATGATACTATATGTGGCTGTAATGAAAGTGAACTGTGTGTGTGATCAGGGGGTGTGTTCATTCCGCCGATTCTGTTGCAAAACGTTTCTTAATCTCCATACAATCTCCATACAAATCCGTCAGTTTAACCTAGAGATATTTGTTATTTTGCATTGGATGCGTCTCAATTCACCACGTCTGGGTGATAGGTGACAGAGCTTCAGCAGTGTTTGTCAGACCATGAGACATCCCGAAAATCTGTCTTCTCACAAAAATATTCCGGAGCGTCCAAACGGTTCGGCCTTCAAAACTATTAGGACTCCTCTATGGAAAGATGAAACTCACAAACATGCACATGCACAGGCTAGGTTGTAGCAACCTCATGGTGGGTATAGGGAAAATTAGAGTATCACGTAGTAGCCTAAACCTATCAATGTTACATTGAACTGGGTGAATGGAATATGAATGACAGTCATCCAATATGCTGTAATAGAAATAAGGCCATGCTCATAAAAAAAAAATTATTGTCCTCCCTAATCTTGAAAGGCACTAACTGACACGCACACGCACAAACACACACACCTAATCACCCTCTAGTCTAGTCACATACAGTTATCAACATTAGCAGTAATAATTAGGACAAATTCCATTACTTCTCTCTCACATGCACACAGATTGAGTTTCCAATCCCTTTCTCTGAATCAGAGAGGTGCAGAGGGCTGTCTTAATCAACATCCACAGTGCCCGGGGAACAGTGGGTTAACTGCCTTGCTCAGCGGCAGAACAACAGAGTTTTACCTTGTCAGCTCAGGGATTCAATCCAGCAACCTTTCGGTTACGCTCTAACCACTAGGCTACCTGCCGTCCCTCACTACCGCTTTCAGTTGTTATTGTACTTGCCGGCTTACCACATAACAAACACATTATCCACAAACGCACACCCATATACCCAGATATATTCTCTCTCTAATTTTCCTTATCCCTCCTTCCCTGTCTCTCTCTCTCTCTCTCTCTCTCTCTCTCTCTCTCTCTCTCTCTCTCTCTCCCCCTCCATGTAGGAGTTTTGAGGAGATGGAGGCCCAGATCACAGCGCAAATGAAGACTCCTGTGCTGGGCTCCAGACCCGGTCCAGAAGGGTCTCGGCCCGCTCTGGAGGGGTCCACTGGTGAGAAAGAGAAGACCAGGAAGAGAGAGAGCCAGTCACTCAGCCGGACACAGAGCACAGACATTGAGCACGGAACAGTGAGTAGAACAACACTGAACTGTCTGGTTGTCAATCGACCTCAATAAGCAAAATCAAGATGAAAACCTATCATCACATTTACAGTATGTTTCTCATCATCTTTCATCTGCATTTGACAGTTATTTGGTGTCAGGGCTCCTCTCAGAATACCAACGTTACGTCAGATTTTCTTTCCCGGGTTCACTATGCCGAGGCCTCTCTTAATCCACACAACTGGCTGTCCGTGTTATTGTCATGTAGTCATGTAGACACTAGAGGGCGACAATGACAACACTAAATACTGTATGGCATGGCCTACAGTGTAGATGCAGAAGTTGATGCTCAATAGGTACATTAACCTCATCAACTACTCTCAAAGCCTTGTCATAAATTAGCTGTCATAAATTAACTACCAGAAGGTAACTACCAGAAGGTAACTACGATAAGGTAACTACCAGAAGGTAACTACCAGAAGGTAACTACGATAAGGTAACTACCAGAAGGTAACTACCATAAGGTAACTACTATAAGGTAACTACCAGAAGGTAACTACGATAAGGTAACTACCATAAGGTAACTACCAGAAGGTAACTACCATAAGGTAACTACTATAAGGTAACTACCAGAAGGTAACTACCATAAAGTAACTACCATAAGGTAACTACCATAAAGTAACTACCAGAAGGTAACTACCAGAAGGTAACTACCATAAGGTAACTACTATAAGGTAACTACCAGAAGGTAACTACCAGAAGGTAACTACCATAAGGTAACTACCATAAAGTAACTACCATAAGGTAACTACCAGAAGGTAACTACCATAAGGTAACTACCAGAAGGTAACTATGATAAGGTAACTACCATAAAGTAACTACCATAAGGTAACTACCAGAAGGTAACTACGATAAGGTAACTACCATAAAGTAACTACCATAAAGTAACTACCGTAAGGTAACTACCGTAAGGTAACTACGGTAAACTAACTACCAGAAGGTAACTACGGTAAACTAACTACCAGAAGGTAACTACCATAAGCTACCTAACAGCCAGCTACAAACAACACACCTCAGTTTCAGCCATCCAGCTCCCAACCTGCTGACAATGCAAATGCTTTGCTTCGCAACGCTGACCCCCATCCTCGTTGCCCCGCTCCTCGTTGCCCCGCTCCTCGTTGCCCCTCTCCTCGTTGCCCCGCTCCTCGCCCCCTTCCTCTTCATTGCTGCCAACCCCTGTAGAAACCCACCCAGGGGCCTATGGAGGTCCAAGGTCCAGCCCCTGGCCCATCCCCAGACGCACCCTTCTTAGCCAGGCTGTCTGAGTGCCCTGACCCCCTAGCCTACCTGGAAGCTGTGGAGAATGACCTGGCAGAGACCAACCCCACTGCCTTCGCCCTCAAACTACAGGTGTGTTGATTAGAGTGAGACAGTGTGCTGTGCTCCCCTCCCTCGCGTGCCAACCACCTTCCTGTTTCGATCCTCTCTATCCCTCGTAGTTGTGCTATTGATAAATCATAGATATACTGTTGATAAATCATAGTTGATGAATCAGTTATATTATTGATAAATATTAGCTATTCTGTTAAATCATAGTTTTAATATTGATACATCATAGTTATACTGTTGATAAATAATAGTTATACTGTTGATAAATCATAGTTATACTATTGATAAATCATAGTTATATTATTGATAAATCATAGTTAGTGAATCATAGTTTTAATATTGATACATCATAGTTATACTGTTGATAAATCATAGTTATACTGTTGATAAATCATAGTTATACTGTTGATAAATCATAGTTGATGAATCAAAGTTGATAAATCCTAGTGATTCTGTTGATAAATCATAGTTGATAAATCATAGTTTTAATATTGACACATCGTATTTATACTGTTGATAAATCATAGTTATGCTGTTGATAAATCATAGTTATACTATTGATAAATCATAGTTATACTATTGATACATCATAGTTATACTATTGATAAATCATAGTTATATTATTGATAAATCATAGTTATACTATTGATAAATCATAGTTATACTGTTAATAAATAATATATATATTATTGATAAATCATAGTTATACTGTTGATAAATCATAGTTATACTATTGATAAATCATATTTATATTATTGATAAATCATAGTTGATAAATCATAGTTTTAATATTGATACATCATAGTTATCCTGTTGATAAATCATAGTTATACTGTTGATAAATCATAGTTGATTAATCAGTTATATTATTGATAAATATTAGCTATACTGTTGATAAATCATAGTTAGACTGTTGATAAATCATAGTTATACTATTGATATATCATAGTTATATTATTGATAAATCATAGTTAGTGAATCATAGTTAGACTGTTGATAAATCATAGTTATACTGTTGACAAATCATAGTTATACTATTGATTAATCATAGTTGATAAATCATAGTTTTAATATTGATACATCATAGTTATACTGTTGATAAATCAAAGTTATATTATTGATAAACCATAGTTGATAAATCATTGTTATACTATTGATAAATCATAGTTATATTATTGATAAATCATAGTTAGTGAATCATAGTTTTAATATTGATACATCATAGTTATACTGTTGATAAATCATAGTTATACTGTTGATAAATCATAGTTGATAAATCATAGTTATACTGTTGATAAATCATAGTTGATAAATCAAAGTTATATTATTGATAAATCATAGTTAAATTATTGATAAATCATCGTTGATAAATCATAGTTTTAATATTGATACATAATAGTTATACTGTTGATAAACCATAGTTATACTGTTGATAAATCATAGTTATATTATTGATAAATCATAATTATACTGTTGATAAATCATAGTTATACTGTTGATAAATCATAGTTATATTATTGATAAATCATAATTATACTGTTGATAAATCATAGTTATACTGTTGATAAATCATAGTTGATGATTCAAAGTTATATTATTGATAAATCATAGTTAAATTATTGATAAATCATAGTTATACTGTTGATAAATTATAGTTATATTATTGATAAATCATAGTTATGCTATTGATAAATCATAGTTGATAAATCATAGTTATATGTTTGATAAATCATAGTTACGTTATTGATAAATCATAGTTTTAATATTGATACATCATAGTTACAGTGGGGAAAAAAAGTATTTAGTCAGCCACCAATTGTGCAAGTTCTCTCACTTAAAAAGATGAGAGAGGCCAGTAATTTTCATCATAGGTACACTTCAACTATGACAGACAAAATGAGGAAAAAAAATCCAGAAAATCACATTGTAGGATTTAATATGAATTCATTTGCAAATTATGGTGGAAAATAAGTATTTGGTCAATAACAAAAGTTTATCTCAATACTTTGTTATATACCCTTTGTTGGCAATGACAGAGGTCAAACGTTTTCTGTAAGTCTTCACAAGGTTTTCACACACTGTTGCTGGTATTTTGGCCCATTCCTCCATGCAGATCTCCTCTAGAGCAGTGATGTTTTGGGGCTGTCGCTGGGCAACACGGACTTTCAAAGATTTTCTATGGGGTTGAGATCTGGAGACTGGCTAGAGCCACTCCAGGACCTTGAAATGCTTCTTCTGGCCACTCCTTCGCGTTGCCGAGGCGGTGTGTTTGGGATCATTGTCATGCTGAAAGACCCAGCCACTTTTCATCTTCAATGCCCTTGCTGATGGAAGGAGGTTTTCACTCAAAATCTCACGATACATGGCCCCATTCATTCTTTCCTTTACACGGATCAGTCGTCCTGGTCCCTTTGCAGAAAAACAGCCCCAAAGCATGATGTTTCCACCCCCATGCTTCACAGTAGGTATGGTTCTTTGGATGCAACTCAGCATTCTTTGTCCTCCAAACACGACGAGTTGAGTTTTTACCAAAAAGTTCTATTTTGGTTTCATCTGACATTCTCCCAATCCTCATCTGGATCATCCAAATGCTCTCTAGCAAACTTTAGACGGGCCTGAACATGTACTGGCTTAAGCAGGGGACACGTCTGGCACTGCAGGATTTGAGTCCCTGGCGTAGTGTGTTACTGATGGTAGGCTTTGTTACTTTGGTCCCAGCTCTCTGCAGGTCATTCACTAGGTCCCCGTGTGGTTCTGGGATTTTTGCTCACCGTTCTTGTGATCATTTTGACCCCACGGGTGAGATCTTGCGTGGAGCCCCAGATCGAGGAAGATTATCAGTGGTCTTGTATGTCTTCCATTTCCTAATAATTGCTCCCACAGTTGATTTCTTCAAACCAAGCTGCTTACCTATTGCAGATTCAGTCTTCCCAACCTGGTGCAGGTCTACAATTTTGTTTCTGGTGTCCTTTGACAGCTCTTTGGTCTTGGCCATAGTGGAGTTTGGAGTGTGACTGTTTGAGGTTGTGGACAGGTGTCTTTATACTGATAACAAGTTCAAACAGGTGCCATTAATACAGGTAATGAGTGGAGGACAGAGGAGCCTCTTAAAGAAGAAGTTACAGGTCTGTGAGAGCCAGAAATCTTGCTTGTTTGTATGTGACCAAATACTTATTTTCCACCATAATTTGCAAATAAATTCATTAAAAATCCTACAATGTGATTTTCTGGATTTTGTTTTCCTCATTTTGTCTGTCATAGTTGAAGTGTACCTATGATGAAAATTACAGGCCTCTCTCATCTTTTTAAGTGAGAGAACTTGCACAATTGGTGGCTGACTAAATACTTTTTTTCCCCACTGTATACTGTTGATAAATCATAGTTATACTGTTGATAAATTATAGTTATACTATTGATAAATCATAGTTATATTATTGATAAATTATAATTATATTATTGATAAATATTAGCTATACTGTTGATAAATCATAGTTAGACTGTTGATAAATCATAGTTATACTGCTGATAAATCATAGTTATACTATTGATTAATCATAGTTGATAAATCATAGTTGATAAATCATAGTTATAATATTGATAAATCATAGTTAGACTGTTGATAAATCATAGTTATACTGCTGATAAATCATAGTTATACTATTGATTAATCATAGTTGATAAATCATAGTTGATAAATCATAGTTATACTATTGATAAATCATAGTTATATTATTGATAAATCATAGTTAGTGAATCATAGTTATACTGTTGATAAATCATAGTTATACTGTTGATAAATCATAGTTAGACTGTTGATAAATCATAGTTATACTGCTGATAAATCATAGTTATACTATTGATTAATCATAGTTGATAAATCATAGTTGATAAATCATAGTTATAATATTGATAAATCATAGTTAGACTGTTGATAAATCATAGTTATACTGCTGATAAATCATAGTTATACTATTGATTAATCATAGTTGATAAATCATAGTTGATAAATCATAGTTATACTATTGATAAATCATAGTTATATTATTGATAAATCATAGTTAGTGAATCATAGTTATACTGTTGATAAATCATAGTTATACTGTTGATAAATCATAGTTATACTATTGATTAATCATAGTTGATAAATCATAGTTTTAAAATTGATACATCATAGTTATACTGTTGATAAATCAAAGTTATATTATTGATAAACCATAGTTGATAAATCATAGTTATACTATTGATAAATCATAGTTATATTATTGATAAATCATAGTTAGTGAATCATAGTTTTAATATTGATACATCATAGTTATACTGTTGATAAACCATAGTTATACTGTTGATAAATCATAGTTATATTATTGATAAATCATAGTTATACTGTTGATAAATCATAGTTATACTGTTGATAAATCATAGTTGATGATTCAAAGTTATATTATTGATAAATCATAGTTAAATTATTGATAAATCATAGTTATACTGTTGATAAATTATAGTTATATTATTGATAAATCATAGTTATACTATTGATAAATCATAGTTGATAAATCATAGTTATATGTTTGATAAATCATAGTTACGTTATTGATAAATCATAGTTTTAATATTGATACATCATAGTTATACTGTTGATAAATCATAGTTATACTGTTGATAAATTATAGTTATACTATTGATAAATCATAGTTATATTATTGATAAATTATAATTATATTATTGATAAATCATAGTTGATAAATCATAGTTTTAATATTGATAAATCATAGTTATACTATTGATAAATCATAGTTATACTATTGATAAATCATAGTTATATTATTGATAAATCATAGTTAGTGAATCATAGTTTTAATATTGATAAATCATAGTTATACTGTTGATAAACCATAGTTATACTGTTGATAAATCATAGTTATATTATTGATAAATCATAGTTATACTGTTGATAAATCATAGTTATACTGTTGATAAATCATAGTTGATGATTCAAAGTTATATTATTGATAAATCATAGTTAAATTATTGATAAATCATAGTTATACTGTTGATAAATTATAGTTATATTATTGATAAATCATAGTTATACTATTGATAAATCATAGTTGATAAATCATAGTTATATGTTTGATAAATCATAGTTACGTTATTGATAAATCATAGTTTTAATATTGATACATCATAGTTATACTGTTGATAAATCATAGTTATACTGTTGATAAATTATAGTTATACTATTGATAAATCATAGTTATATTATTGATAAATTATAATTATATTATTGATAAATCATAGTTGATAAATCATAGTTATACTATTGATAAATCATAGTTATACTATTGATAAATCATAGTTATACTGTTGATAAATCATAGATATATTATTGATAAATCATAGTTATACTATCGATAAATCATAGTTAGACTGTTGATAAATCGTAGTTATACTGTTGGTAAATTATAGTTATATTATTGATTAATCATAGTTGATAAATCATAGTTTTAATATTGATACATCATAGTTATACTATTGATAAATCATTGTTGATACATCATAGTTTTGATATTGATACATTAAAGCTATACTGTTGATAAATCATAGTTATATTATTGATTAATCATAGTTGATAAATCATAGTTTTAATATTGATAAATCATAGTTATACTGTTGATAAATCATAGTTGTACTGTTGATAAATCATAGTGATTCTGTTGATAAATCATAGTTGATAAATCATAGTTTTAATATTGACACATCATATTTATACTGTTGATAAATCATAGTTATACTGTTGATAAATCGTAGTTAGACTGTTGATGATTGTGGATACTGTAGAATAAAATGTGGGTACTGTAGGTGAGAATTTGGGTACTGTAGGTGAGAATTTGGGTACTGTAGGTGAGAGTGAGGGTACTGTAGGTGAGAGTGAGGGTACTGATGGGGAGAATGTGGGTACTGTAGGTGAGAATGTGGGTACTGTAGGTGAGAATGTGGGTACTGTAGGTGAGTGTGTGGGTACTGTAGGTTAGAGTGTGGGTACTGTAGGTGAGATTGTGGGTACTGTAGGTTAGAGTGTGGGTACTGTAGGTTAGAGTGTGGGTACTCTAGGTGAGAGTGTGTGGGTACTGTATGTGAGAGAGTGTGGATACTGTATGTGAGAATGTGGGAACAGTATTAGAATGTGGGTACTGTAGGTGAGAATGTGGGTACTGCAGGTGAGATTGTGGGTACTGTAGGTGAGAGTGTGGGTACTGTAGGTTAGAGTGTGGGTACTGTAGGTTAGAGTGTGGGTACTGTAGGTTAGAGTGTGGGTACTGTAGGTTAGAGTGTGTGGGTACTATAGGTGAGAGAGTGTGGATACTGTAGGTGAGAATGTGGGTACTGTGGGTTAGAATGTGGGTACTGTAGGTGAGAATGTGGGAACAGTATTAGAATGTGTGTACTGTAGGTGAGAATGTGGGTACTGCAGGTGAGATTGTGGGTACTGTAGGTTAGAGTGTGGGTACTGTAGGTTAGAGTGTGGGTACTGTAGGTTAGAGTGTGGGTACTGTAGGTTAGAGTGTGGGTACTGTAGGTTAGAGTGTGTGGGTACTATAGGTGAGAGTGTGTGGGTACTGTAGGTGAGAGAGTGTGGATACTGTAGGTGAGAATGTGGGTACTGTGGGTTAGAATGTGGGTACTGTAGGTGAGAATGTGGGAACAGTATTAGAATGTGGGTACTGTAGGTGAGAATGTGGGTACTGCAGGTGAGATTGTGGGTACTGTAGGTTAGAGTGTGGGTACTGTAGGTTAGAGTGTGGGTACTGTAGGTTAGAGTGTGGGTACTATAGGTGAGAGTGTGTGGGTACTGTAGGTGAGAGAGTGTGGATACTGTAGGTGAGAATGTGGGTACTGTAGGTTAGAATGTGGGTACTGTAGGTGAGAATGTGGGAACAGTATTAGAATGTGGGTACTGTAGGTGAGAATGTGGGTACTGTAGGTGAGAGTGTGGGAACAGTATTAGAATGTGGGTACTGTAGGTGAGAGTGTGGGTACTGTAGGTGAGAGTGTGGGTACTGTAGGTGAGAGTGTGGGTACTGTAGATGAGTGTGGGTACTGTAGGTGAGAGTGTGGGTACTGTAGGTGAGAGTGTGAGTACTGTAGGTGAGGATGTGGGTACTGTAGGTGAGAGTGTGGGTACTGTAGATGAGTGTGGGTACTGTAGGTGAGAGTGTGGGTACTGTAGGTGAGAGTGTGGGTACTGTTGGTGAGAATGTGGGTACTGTAGGTGAGAGTGTGGGTACTGTAGGTGAGAGTGTGGGTACTGTAGGTGAGAGTGTGGGTACTGTTGGTGAGAATGTGGGTACTGTAGGTGAGAGTGTGGGTACTGTAGGTGAGAATGTGGGTACTGTAGGTGAGAGTGTGGGTACTGTAGGTGAGAGTGTGGGTACTGTAGGTGAGAGTGTGGGTACTGTAGGTGAGTGTGGGTACTGTAGGTGAGAGTGTGGGTACTGTAGGTGAGAGTGTGGGTACTGTAGGTGAGAGTGTGGGTACTGTAGGTGAGAGTGTGGGTACTGTAGGTGAGAAGTAAGTAGCCTGGGTGTCTGTAACTCAACTTCTGGTTCTCTATGTCTCCCCCTTCCTGCAACACCCCCACCCCCCACCTCTCTCTTCCTCTCTCTTCCTCCCTCTTACCTGCGTCTCAGGAGGAACTGGTTCTAGCTGCTCTGAGGATAGAGGCTCTGCAGGTAGCCAAATACATCTCAGACAGCCCCTCCCTCTCCACTGTCACCCCCCAGGTACTGAGCTGAACCAGCCTGCACCTGTACCTGCTCTCTCTCTCTCTGTGTGTGTCTGTGTGTGACTGTGTGTGAGCAGCATGAGCGTGTCTCAGCCTGCCTCTCCCTCCCCACTCCCCCCTCTAGTCACACCATTGTGTGTGTGAACCCATGGCCGTTACTAAACAATAACAACAGCAACAGCAACCGTCGCTGCCTCTCCCTTTTTTTCCCCCATGTGACATCTCTAACACGGCTTCCAGACCCTGACCCCTGACCCCTGACCTCCAACCACGGATCTCCTGAACCAATTAACACAAAAAGTGCTGGGCCTTTTCTTTTCTTGGCTTTGTATCAAACATGTCAGCTATCGGCCTGAACATGTCTGCTATCGGCCTGAACATGTCTGCTATCGGCCTGAACATGTCTGCTATCGGCCCGAACATGTCGGCTATCGGCCCGAACATGTCGGCTGTCGGCCCGAACATGTCGGCTGTCGGCCCGAACATGTCGGCTGTCGGCCCGAACATGTCGGCTGTCGGCCCGAACATGTCGGCTATCGGCCTGAACTGTATTTGGAAAATATTTGGAAAGCAACCAGCATTTTGTACCCTCCTCACTCTGATGGCAGAGAGTGAAGCAGGATGATCAGCTACTGTTGAGCCTTTCATCTGTAATCTCACAATCCTGTTTTCTGACTGACTGACCTTGTCTCCTAAAATAACCCAACAAACAGCAACATCGTTGCTGCCTTGCTTCAGAAGAGACATCAGTAGAGGTTTTCCAGATGAAGATGGTTAATTCGTCTTCCGTCTAAGGTCTCTAGTGAAACCATGTGAAATGCATCTGTTACTGAGGGTCACACCAGATGAAAGTTAAGATAGGTCCGTTGGGTAGGCCTAGTCAGGGGATAGGTCCGTTGGGTAAGCCTAGTCAGGGGATAGGTCCGTTGGGTAGGCCTAGTCAGGGGATAGGTCCGTTGGGTAGGCCTAGTCAGGGGATAGGTCCGTTGGGTAAGCCTAGTCAGGGGATAGGTCCGTTGCAAGTGTTGCATAGTCATCAAAAGCTCTGATTCTTGGCAATATCACAGCGTTGTCAGATTTCAAAAAGGCTTTACGGCGAAAGCACAACATTTGATTGTTTGAGGATAGCCCCTCTCATATTTTATGCATTAGCAGAAATCCATAACCAAAACGGGTCTCAAAAAACGCATAAAATCACTAATATAAAATCCCTTACCTTTTGAAGAACTTCTGCTGAGGGCTTCCCAAGTGTCCAACGAAGACATCCAATGGTTCTTTTGATAGAAAAAGTAATTTATTATATCCATAAATCTCTGTTTGGTTGGCGCGTTATGATCATAAAATCCACCGTTGAGTCGCCCATTGAACCGTGAAGAGAACACGTTCAAATTATACCTATAAACTTTCTACAAACAAATCAAACATCATTTTTAATATATCCTTAGGTATCCTTTTGTGTATTTTTGCTGTAATATTTCAACCGGACGATAACGTGAACGATAGGAAAGATAAAAAAATGGTGCGCGTTCACAATCTCGCTCGCATCAAACCTTGTTTACAAAAGTGGTCCTCTGGCTTCTTCCTGTCCCTATCCATTCTGGTCACTCCTAGAATTCCCAGTCTTTGACTGTTGACTGTTGACATCTAGTGAAAGCCATAGGTACTGCAGTCTCAGTCCTACATAAGATTGTATGCAATAGGCACAATGGAGAAGATGGGCATTTACAAAGATAACTGCAAATCCGGATAGATTTTCAGTTCTGTTATACTCACATACATGATTTTAACACTCTTAGAAACTGCAGAGTTTCCTATCCAATAGTACTAATTATGTGCATATCCTACTTTCTGGGCCTGAGTGGCAGGCATTTTACTTTGGGCACGCCAGACTCTCCAAAACCGTCACCTATGCAGCCGCTCCCTAAGAAGTTAACAGCGTGATTTGCCAAGGCAGGATACTCTGAGCGCAGCCTAATCAAGAAATCTGGCGGTGGCTTCTGATTCAATTCAATTTTCACAGAACCGCTTGTTGCAATTTCGATGAGGCTCTCTTGTTCAGATACCGGTAAGTGGATTGAAGGCAGGGCATGAAAGGATAATGAATCCAGTTGTTTGTGTCGTCCGTTTCAGGAAAGTACCTGCGTAATTGCGCACCCAACTCACTCAGGTGCTTCGCTATATCACATTTGGCATTGTCCGTGAGCTTTAGTGCATTTGCACACAAAAAAATCATACAATGATGGAAAGACCTTTTGTGTTGTCCTTGTTAATTCAGACAGAGAAGAGCTCCAACTTCTTAAATCATAGACTCAATTTTGTCCCGCACATTGAATATAGTTGCGGCGAGTCCCTGTAATCCTAGATTCAGATATTTCAGGCGAGAAAAAAACATCACCCAGATAGGCCAGTCGTGTGAGAGACTTGTCATCGTGCAAGCGGTCAGACAAGTGAAAATGATGGACACTCTTAAGGATCCGCACCTTTGTTTCAATTTTCACCTAAAATGACGTGCCCAAAATCAAACTGCCTGTAGCTCAGGCCCCGAAGCAAAGATATGCATATTCTTGGTACCATTTGAAAGGAAGCACGTTGACGTTTGTGGAAATGTGAAAAGAATGTAGGAGAATATAACACATTAGATCTGGTAAAAGATAATACAAAGACAAAAAAACAACTGTTCTTTTGTATTTTTTTGTATCATCATCTTTGAAATGCAATAGAAAGGCCATAATGTCTTATTCCAGCCCACGTGCAATTTAGATGTTGGCCACTAGATGGCAGCAGTGTCTATGCAAAGTTTTAGACTGATCCAATGGACCATTGCATTTCTGTTCAAAGTGATTTATCAAGACTGCAGACTACACTGTACAATTTACAGTAGCTAATACAGTGAAATAATACCAACTTTTCATGTTCAAAATTGTGCACTCTCCTCAAACAATAGCATGGTATTCTTTCACTGTATTAGCTACTGTAAATTGGACAGTGTAGTTAAGGTCTCCCCCTGGCACTAAGGGGATGGATATGGGGTAAGGTCTCTACTTGGCACTCAGCAATAAGGGGATGGATATCTCTACCTGGCACTAAGGGGATGGATATGGTTTAAGGTCTCTTCCTGGCACTAAGGGGATGGATATCGGTTAAGGTCTCCCCCTGGCACTAAGGGGATGCATATGGGGTTAGGTCTCTACTTGGCACTCAGCAATAAGGGGATGGATATCTCTACCTGGCACTAAGGGGATGGATATGGGTTAAGGTCTCCCCCTGGCACTAAGGGGATGGATATGGGTTAAGGTCTCTACCTGGCACTAATGGGATGTATATGGGTTAAGGTCCCCCCTGGCACTAAGGAGATGGATATGGGGTTAGGTCTCCCCCTGGAACTAAGGGGATGGATATGGGGTTAGGCCTAGAGATAGACTAGTGTCCTGTCCAGGGGATGTACCTGTATGTTCATTATATAAATTCTGGACAGAGAGGGCTGCTTACCCAGTTGGTGGCACTAAGGACCAACTATTTTTTACCTGCTGATTGATTATAAATCAACAAATCTGGATTGAGCGACTAGCCTAGTTGGTGGCAGGCTGACTGAGCCAATCCCCAGGAAGACTAGCTGTCATCATGGCCTCCGTTTATGGGGATACTAATCAAATCCAATCTCTGGCTCTACAGTATGTTGGCTAGCGCAGTTGGTGGCTGTCTTGGGGACTGAGGTCCAATCCCTAAGACTACCAAGTCTTCTTGGACCTGCTCATCCTTACAACTGCTACAGTATGTCTCTATGGACCTTAAGCAGCAGAGCCAGTGTTATAATAGCATACTATAGAATAATAAAGGTATTAGTGGTTAAATGCTGCAGCTAGACCCAACACATCTCTCTAGGACTACTGTATTAGTGGGGCTTTAAGTCTCGTACACCCCCATGAGGCCCCAATCCCCTAATCCCCCACAAGGAGGATTAAACCATCCACGGCTGTTTCGGGGGAGGGGGGGACCAACTCCACAATCAGATTCTGGGTTATGATGTCATAATCAGATTCTGTGTTGGATTCTGTGTTCAGACATTTCAGGTGACTAGCTAATGTTTATAAATTTTTTTAAGTGTTCCTTTATTACAGTAAAGATATCCAAGTTCATGTTGGATTTTCTGGCCCTGCAGATGCTTTGCCATATGGGGTCAAGCGCTACTGAACTTGTCTTCTATGGGAAACCCTGTCAATTACCCTAACCTGTGGGCAGTTAGATGTATTAATATTAAACTGGTTCCAGGTCAGATTGGAAATAAAGTGTTTTCACAGGACCTTTTACACCTATCAAAATCCTTACAACTTCCTCTGACATTGTGATGCGCCTAGTCACATGATTCATGACACTAACATTGTGCTACCCCCTATCCCTATCCCTGTCCCTCCCCAATACCCCCTATCCCTGTCCCTCCCCAATACCCCATATCCCTGTCCCTCCCCAATACCATGCAGCATTCATCTATCAGTAGATATCTCCCGCCTCTTTCCCCTGCCTGGACCCAATTACAGCCAAGCTGTTGCAGCATCAGCCAATCACTGGCATAGAGGACTGCTCCATCCAAACATGTTGCTGCCAGCTGCCTAAGTCTCCAAGAGCATCATTACAGAGGCTGCATCATTTTGCATATTGAGTTTGGCCATAGTGTGGGGCATCTTGGTGTGGGGCATCTTGTTTTGGGGCATCTTTCTGATCCGATACGATGCAGCCTTGTGGCTTGGTTTGGTTCAGGATCCTACAAAGAGTGTGTTTTGTCTGTAGGGTTTTAAAGTGCAGGTAACTTTCCCATGTTTTCCAGAAATCCTGGATGGAGGATTCCAGATTTCCTGCTTATTCCCTCCTGATTCTGGGAATCTTCCAACTGGGGTTTTTGGGGAAAGCTTCCAGAACACAACCCTAAGTTTTCTGTCACCATTAGATCAACCAGATACCTAACTAACTGTCCGTTCCTTTGTCTCTCCCTCTTCTCTTCCTCTTCCTCCTCCTCCTCCTCCTCCTCCTCCTCCTCCTCCTCCTCCTCCTCTCCCTGACCTGGCTTCGGCGAGCAGCAGAGAGACAGAGAAGTGACGTCATCAGTGATGTCATCAACACTGGACAGGGACAGCGCGGATACCAAGAGTTCCCTCTACACCCGGACGGCGGGCTACGGAGATGGGGAGAGGGAGAGCGCCTACCCACCTAAAGACATGGATCACTCCCTGGGCATCGCACGAGAAGAGGTACCCCCTCTAACCTAACCACTCACTACTGTCAAGTTCATATCCATTGTAGGAATTGTACTGTATGACTGTATTGGAGGAACAGGTATAGTCATATTAATACAAATGCGGACTATACAGATGAAAAACACATGAATTGTTTTTGTATACTGATGTAAATAAAAACCAATATGGCCAGATGTCTTCACAGTTCTTCATGTCATGTGTACATGATGTGTACCTAAGAAAGGTCCTATTTTTATCCTCCCTCTCAGATCGTGTCCAAGGAGAAGGAGGTACTGGAGTGGCACAGGAAGTACGAGGACAGTCGACAGGAAGTGCTGGAGATGAGGTGAGTTGATCGACTGCCAGTGCGTCAGCTTGGTTGAAGATAACGACGGACAAGTTGTGTTCATGGGACCAGGGACGTTGATTACTAGCGCGGTTGGTCCCTTTGTTAAGAATTCTTCCTCATTCATGTAAAGAGTTAGTGGGTTGGGGTGGGGTGTTGTGTTGTGGTTTTGGGGTGTTGGGGTGGTTGGTTGGTGGGTTAGGGTGGTGGTGGGGTTTTGGAGTGGTGGGTTGGGGTGGTGGTGGAGTTGGGTTTTGGAGTGGTGGGGTGGGGTTTTGGGGTGGTGGGTTTGGGGTGGTGGGGTGGGGTTTTGGGGTGGAGATCCAGGTGGCTAGGAGAGCCAATAGGCTTATATCATTAGGCTGATTTGGATAAGGAGGGTTAAGTAGCTAAGAGGGCAGGCACGGCTAATCTACCCACTCTCTGGCAACCCCAAACAAGCAGCACTGTCATAGGCAGAGAGAGAGAGAGGGAAAGAGAGGGAAAGAGAGAGAGAGAGAGAGAGAGAGAGAGAGAGAGAGAGAGAGAGAGAGAGAGAGAGAGGCACTAGCACACAGGCTGTGGCCTCATTCGAACTCCTTAAAATGCAAATTAATAAATGAATGCTAGTATCATTCCTTCCTCCCTTCCTTGAAGTAATTGATTGATTAGAAATGACTGGCATTATGTACACTGTGTGTTCACCTGTCCGATCATGCCTGTAATTAGTGATTAATTTGAGAAATTGAGGAAGGATATCTTTTTAAGGAATTCTAACGGGGACACAAACTGCTGAGAGAGATATATACAGATAGAGACAGAGGGAGGGGGGGAGAGAGGGGAGAGAGAGAGAGAGAGAGAGAGAGAGAGAGAGAGAGAGAGAGAGAGAGAGAGAGAGAGAGAGAGATACAGACAAAGGGAGAGAGAGAGAGAGAGATACAGACAGAGAGAGAGAGAGAGAGAGAGAGAGAGAGAGAGAGAGAGAGAGAGAGAGAGAGAGAGAGAGAGAGAGAGAGAGATACAGACAGAGGGGGAGAGAGATACAGACAGAGGGAGAGAGAGGGGGAGAGAGATACAGACAGAGGGAGAGAGAGAGAGAGAGAGAGAGGGGAGAGGGGGAGAGAGAGACAGAGAGAGAGAGAGACAGAGAGAGAGAGACAGAGAGAGAGAGAGAGAGAGAGGGAGAGAGAGAGGGGGAGAGAGAGGGGGAGAGAGTTAATATGATTACCATGACTGGTGTTTTGACACATTACTTCCTGTCTGAGATCTCATGTGTTCCTTTAAGAAACGTTATGCATTATAAAAAAATAAAAAATGTGTCTGTTTATAATTAATCTTTGCCGTTTGTGGCTCACAGGAGAATCGTGGCAGAGTATGAGAAGACCATTGCACAGATGATTGGTGAGTGTTTCTCTGTGTAATTTCTCCAAACATACAGCTCCAGTACAGCAAACCAACCCCAGCAATGGGTTTTATACAGTACATGCTCACAAAGATTCACTCTTTGTCCTGTCTATCGCACTACTCTCGTTCATTTCTCCCTTTTCCACCTCTGGACATTTCTGAAGCTCTGCTCTGATTTTTGACGATGGATTCATTCCCGTTGTTCATATTGCGTCAGGGGTGGGGTCAACTTCCACCAATTCAGGAAGTTAACAGAAATTCCAATTGTTCTGAATGCTTCTCTATGAGAAAACAATGGAGTTAGAATTTGGGAATTTCAGGTTACTTCACGGAATGGACCAAATTGAAATGGGACTGACCCCAACCCTGTACAATACTCAACACTCTCACTAAAGGAGTAATGAGAGTGTTGAGTGTTGTACAGGGTTGGGGTCAGTCCCATTTCAATAACGCCGTTACTTTTGTTTTAACACGGCTACGGTTGTCTCACGTGTCCTGCAGGGTTGGGGTCAATTCTAATTCAGTTCTGTCAATCCACGAAGTAACTGGAAATTACAATTTTCCTACATTTGTCTCTATAAGCAGGTTTCCATCCAACCTTTTTATGTGAGTGAAGTACGTCAGATAAAAAAAATAAAATGTCACGACAGGCCTGATGGAAGCAACACATTTGTCGGTAAACTTTCCAAATGTCGACAAAACAAAATACTCTAGACAAAGCGGAATCTTTTTGTGTCTGTAAAATAAATTGTGTGAGAAATGGAAATGCTTTTATGCCCAAGTATGGATATAATAACCATCCTATGGAAGTAAACGTGGAGTCATGCGATGACATGTCGTGTGGTCCTCCCACTACGACTCGTTAGACCATACAGTTTATTAAACTACATATTAAATAAACGATGATGAACTTCACAGGGTGGTGAAAGTGCCTGGTGATGAGCTTGATGCTGCTTTCAAATAAATATCCAGGGTTTTATTCTGGTGACATGATGATCGATGATTGGGTGCTGTTTGACAAATTAAAATAATCTCGACTCTTTTTGTCCATAGTAATCTCATCAATGTAGACTTGCCTACTCACACTGTATCTGCAAACTGTTGGCTAGAGCACACGTGCCAATACCAGAGTGGACACATGCACTATATCATGGATTATATGGAAACCCAGTACCAGAGTGGGCACATTCACTATATCATGGAGAATTTCTTTTTGAAAAAAATATCAGTAGAGTTGAAAATTATATGGAAACCCATTCAACCTCTTAATGATTGGACCCTGTTTTTAAATTTTCTCCTAAAATGACATCTAACTGCCTGTAGCTCAGTATAATTATATGGAAACACATTTAACTTCTATTCTTTATTCGGTACATGTGTACTACGCACAGGCATGTGTACTACGCACAAGTCAACTTGATGGAAGCACATCTCTGGTGGGAAAATATGCATATTTTATTAATATAGATTTTAGAATATTCGTATGAAAATCTGTCGCCAAATTGGATGGAAACCTGGTTCATGAGACACATTTTAAAATGTTGAATTGGAATTTCATTTGAAATGGATTGACCCCAACCCATGTGTCCTGCTGCCCTCCCTGCTTGACTTATAACACAACCCCTTCTTTTGTGTTCTGCTGCTCCTATTGTGTAAACCCTCTCTAACAGGGCTGCCTGGTGAGTATCGAGGACCTCTACCTTTAGTTGTTTGTGTCTTCAGATCACATCCGTCTGTCGACGAGAGATAGAAGTGACATTCATCTTCCCATTTCTGTTGTCTTTTTATTTTTCCAGACTTCTTTGTGAGCAAACTGGTGAAACTGTACCTTAGTTAGTCAGTTAGTTTCTACACAACACCAGATTTCCATAAGCAAGCCTGTCACATAGGACACTATGTAAAGTGGGGCCCTTCTGTTCTTTCTTCCCCTGAAGTACATAGCAGGAACCTTAATTAACTCTCACACACACACACACACACACACACACAACACACACACACACACACACACACACACACACACACACACACACACACACACACACACACACACACACACACACACAAACACAGGTCCTTGAAGATCGTAAGTGAGCTTGGCAGTATTAGTTAGTTAAACCTTAGCTTCGTCGGGAAGTTTCATGGCAGAAATCAGCTAATGTAAATCAGTGAACCCTCACAAACACGTCAAACCAATCAAATGCCTTGTTGCTCCAACAAAACTACCACTGTTGACAAAACGTTTTAGAACGTTTGCAGCACGCTGGTTTTCAAAACGTTTTAGAACGTTTGCAGCACGCTGGTTTTCAAACCGTTTTAGAACGTTTGCAGCACGCTGGTTTTCAAACTGTTTTAGAACGTTTGCAGTACGCTGGTTTTCAAACTGTTTTAGAACGTTTGCAGCACGCTGGTTTTCAAACTGTTTTAGAACGTTTGCAGCACGCTGGTTTTCAAACTGTTTTAGAACGTTTGCAGTACGCTGGTTTTCAAACTGTTTTAGAACGTTTGCAGCACTCTGGTTTTCAAACTGTTTTAGAACGTTTGCAGCACGCTGGTTTTCAAACTGTTTTAGAACGTTTGGAGCACGCTGGTTTTCAAACTGTTTTACAACGTTTGCAGCACGCTGGTTTTCAAAACGTTTTAGAACGTTTGCAGCACGCTGGTTTTCAAAACGTTTTAGAACGTTTGCAGCACGCTGGTTTTCAAAACGTTTTAGAATGTTTGCAGCACGCTGGTTTTCAAAACGTTTTAGAACGTTTGTAGTACGCTGGTTTTCAAAACGTTTTAGAACGTTTGCAGCACGCTGGTTTTCAAACTGTTTTAGAACGTTTGCAGTACGCTGGTTTTCAAACTGTTTTAGAACGTTTGCAGCACGCTGGTTTTCAAACTGTTTTAGAACGTTTGCAGCACGCTGGTTTTCAAACTGTTTTAGAACGTTTGCAGCACGCTGGTTTTCAAACCGTTTTAGAACGTTTGCAGCACGCTGGTTTTCGAAACGTTTTAGAACGTTTGCAGCACGCTGGTTTTCAAAACTGTTTTAGAACGTTTGCAGCACGCTGGTTTTCAAAACTGTTTTAGAACGTTTGCAGCACGTTTCTCTGTTGTTTCGAGATGAGTTAAAGCTGCAGCAAGAATGGAGAAATGGTCTACAATGCTGGCTATATTAATATTTTTGTGTGGGGTGTTTTGAAGTGATAATTGGCTGTAAAAGCTAGCATGAGGGACAAGAAGTAGCTAGCCACAATAAGGTTTTGTTTTGAGAAAAGTCAACTAAATTTGTAAGCTACCTAGGTAGAACTAACTAGCTAGCTTCTAGTTAGTAAAAATGCTCTCACAGTTATAAAGCCAGAATTTTTTTTTAATAAAAACAGCATATTATTGATCTAAAAGGTTAGCTGTGTTAGCACAGTCGCTAGCTTATCCAGGGTCGGTGATACTGTACATAGACGGTACATGGTTTCTCTATCTATGGGAAAAACTTCAATCATTTTGCAAACAACATTGCAATCAAATAAAAACAGATAGGAGATCTTACAACTAGATAAAAATGAATTTTTAATTTGAGAAAACAACACAGACACGTTACAGACAGAATAAACCCCTTCCCCTATATATTGCACGCGTGTGATATGCGATCAATCAACATTGACTACTAGTTCATTTTGAATGGTAGTTTTAACAATAAAAAACAAGTTTAAACACTTCACTTCAAAGAATCGACACTTCATCACTTTCATCAACATTTACAAATACGATAACTGGTATTGTAGAGACTAGACATGCTGGTGTGAACAACAATAGAGTAGTAACACGTAGGCTGCTATTACTAAAGCATCATTTCAGATTAACAAATAAAAACAAATAAAAACAACCTGCGTACCAACAGTGGCCAACGTTGCTCCACTGAGATCCCTGGTCTACTGGGTGAGCAGACTTCTATTCCAGCCCAGCAATAAGCACACTTGATTATCAACTCAACCGGAGTTGATGAGTGGGGGGCGGCAGGGTAGCCTAGTTGTTCACACCAGCATGTGGTTAGAGCTTTGGACTAGTAACCAGCAGGGTAGCCTAGTGGTTAGAGCGTTGGACTAGTAACCGTAAAGGTTGCCAAGTTCAATTCCCCGAGCTGACAAGGTACAAATATGTCGTTCTGCCCCCTGAACAAGGCAGTTAACCCACTGTTCCCCGGGAGGCCGTCATTGAAAATAAGAATTTGTTCTTAACTGAGTTGCCTGGTAAAGAAAAGAAAGTGTGTTATTGCTGGGCTGAAACACAACCCTCTACATCCAGCAGACCACCAACAGGGTTGGATGGCTCCAGGAATCGGTTCATACGTTGCGTTTAACTGTATTTCTGTATACAACAAGCCTACACGTATAACCCAAGGCATATACGACATACCCTTAGTCTCTTGTGCCATTCATTGGGACCTCTCTCTTCATCTGCAAACAGGCTTTCAAAGCTTTCCCGTATCTGAGGACAGAAAACATACTCAACTTAGACATCACTGTTATATTCAAGCCCACTCTAAAATGATTCTGTTGCCAGAAAATTGAATGTTCATTTCTCTACCATAACCCTGGTCTCCCAGCCTGTAAACTCACTAGGTCGCTAACCACTGCTCGAATAGGGTCGGGAACGTTACAATGTCAGTGAATTGCTCTTTCCTGAAGTCTCGTTGGGTCTCGTTCACTTCGCTCATCGTTCAGTGTTTGTTCTGTCTGCATGCTTCACACCAGAAATACAAGCTTCATCAATATTGCCTTCATGCTAAAATGTCCCTAATGCAGGCATCATTAACTACTGTAGGAACCTTCATTGTTTTTACATTGATTTCAAATCTGTGTGTGTTTGTGTGTGTATGTAAGCATGTGGGTTGTGTATGTTGATATGCGTATGAGCAAGTGTGTGTGTGTGTGTGTGTGTCTGTCCGTGTCTGCGTGTCTGCGTGTCTGGCTTGGCGTTTCTACGTATGAATATGTGCATGAGCAAATGTGTTAGTGTCTGTGTGTGATGTACCAGGAATACAATCTAATCTATATCCTCCCCCTCCTCTCTCTCTCTGCTTTCTCTCTCTCTCTCTCTCTCTCTCTCTCTCTCTCTCTCTCTCTCTCTCTCTCTCTCTCTCTCTCTCCATCTCTCTCCTCTCTCTCTATTTCTCTCTCTGTCCTCTCTCTCTCCTCCCTCCCTCCATCTCTCTCCTCTCTCCTTCCAGACGATGAGCAGAAGGATAAGTCTCTGTCTCACCACACCATCCAGCAGCTGATCATAGAGAAGGACCAGGCTCTTTCAGACCTCAACTCGGTGGAGAAGAGTCTGGCTGAACTGTTCAGACGATACGAGAAGCTGAAGGATGTTCTCGAGGGCTACCGCAAGGTGGGTACACACATGAACACACACAGATGAACACATACCTACACACAGACACATGGACAAGACGCACACAAACACCAACCAACCTTTCTGCCGCGCACACTGCTAATGGCTGTCCCATCACTGTCGATGATGACGTTGTCTGCTTACCGTATACCTTCTAGTGATTTAGTAGATGCTCTAATCTAGAGATACTTCCAATCTGTGCATTCAACAGAATTAGACCAATCACAAAAAACAGGATCTTTGCAAGTGAAAATATGTTTTTCTCTCTCCCCAGAATGAGGAGGTGTTGAAGAAGTGTGCTCAGGAGTACCTGTCCAGGGTCCGTAGGGAGGAACAACGTTACCAGGCCCTGAAGATCCATGCCGAGGAGAAACTAGACAAGTGAGTGCACCTCACACACGCTGGTTGCACTCATCGTGACATTCAAAGCATATTAGACCTCATACATATTCAACCAAGGCAAACTTCATTTATAGTGGGTTATCATACGGTCTCAATACACTGAATCAAATCAAAAAAGAAAAATATAGACCACCACAGATATTATAGAATCTCAACCAGCCTACTGCTCACAGATATTATAGAATATAAACCAGCCTACTGCTCACAGATATTATAGAATATAAACCAGCCTACTGCTCACAGATATTATAGAATATAAACCAGCCTACTGCTCACAGATATTATAGAATATAAACCAGCCTACTGCACACAGATATTATAGAATATAAACCAGCCTACTGCACACAGATATTATAGAATATAAACCAGCCTACTGCTCACAGATATTATAGAATATAAACCAGCCTACTGCTCACAGATATTATAGAATATAAACCAGCCTACTGTACACAGATATTATAGAATCTCAACCAGCCTACTGCACACAGATATTATAGAATCTCAACCAGCCTACTGCTCACAGATATTATAGAATATAAACCAGCCTACTGCTCACAGATATTATAGAATATAAACCAGCCTACTGCTCACAGATATTATAGAATCTCAACCAGCCTACTGCTCACAGATATGATAGAATCTCAACCAGCCTACTGCTCACAGATATTATAGAATATAAACCAGCCTACTGCACACAGATATTATAGAATATAAACCAGCCTACTGCTCACAGATATTATAGAATATAAACCAGCCTACTGCACACAGATATTATAGAATATAAACCAGCCTACTGCACACAGATATTATAGAATATAAACCAGCCTACTGCTCACAGATATTATAGAATATAAACCAGCCTACTGCTCACAGATATTATAGAATATAAACCAGCCTACTGCACACAGATATTATAGAATATAAACCAGCCTACTGCTCACAGATATTATAGAATATAAACCAGCCTACTGCTCACAGATATTATAGAATATAAACCAGCCTACTGCTCACAGATATTATAGAATATAAACCAGCCTACTGCACACAGATATTATAGAATCTCAACCAGCCTACTGCTCACAGATATTATAGAATATAAACCAGCCTACTGCTCACAGATATTATAGAATATAAACCAGCCTACTGTACACAGATATTATAGAATATAAACCAGCCTACTGCACACAGATATGTTCTGACCACCATGACACTAACATCCTGTATGTTCTGAACACCATGACCCTAACATCCTGTATGTGTCTCTCAGGGCGAACTCTGACATCGCCCAGGTGAGGATGAAGTCCCGTCAGGAGACAGCAGCATACCAGGCCTCTCTCAGGAAGGAGACCATGAAGGTGGACTCACTGGAGAGAACTCTGGAGCAGAAGGTACTGATCTCGGATCAGTTTGGATCACAGTGGATAAGATTTCATGGGCCCGGGGGGTCCATGAAGTCCTAGATAAGCACGCTTTGTCAATAAAAGCCCCAGGATGCACGCATTATATGTGACGGACACAGGATTCAAACCAAGGTCTCCTGTTAGCCCACTGAGCTGAAGGCAAGACAAGACACACGTCTTCAGGATGTCGCATTATACAGATGAAGGATCTTAATTTGATCACCCTGTTGCAGGGTGACGTTACTGCAGTGCAGGATATGGAAGACTTGTGTATTTGAGGTTTAAAAAGGCTTCTGAAGTTTGTAATTTCCACTTTGAGATTTCACACTTGATTTTCCTTTACGAAAAATGTATCAAGCCCTACAAAAAAAATATAATTCACATAATAATTCACATTTCCTGTTGCTGCAGGAATATTTTCCAGCTGTAGCAACCTGGCTCAAATTAAGATCCTACACCTGTATGTGACAGAATGCATTAGAACTGTTAGGGTTCGTTCCTTGTTTCCTTATCAATCATTGGCTCATTGGTGAAATTAGCATTATGACAATATCTTTAATTAAATAATTCAAAAACCTTTATTAATGCAATTGCAGACAGAAGTTGACAAACAGGAACATAGCACGCATGTTTCCGAGTAAGTTCTGCACTTTAGGGAAAGTCTAAGTTGCTTTTATCATGCTTGGAGCCAACCCTCTGTGATGTCACTGTGTTCGTTTATTACTATCTACTTATCAGACCAAGCCCATGCATCCACAGCTGCACAAACATATAGTTCGGTGTTATCTAAACGCTAGGCAATAAATGTCCACTCCCCAAAGTTGATTTATTGTGGAATGTCTTGACCAGTCTCTTATCTCCCCCACTCCTTTGCAAAGCTATGTCTCAGTCACACATTTCCCATAGGGCTTCTTTATAAGAAGCAGAGAGAGAGAGAACTAAAACAACTGTGGAACAATACTAAAACCTCTACAATTAATATATATTGTTAATCTGTAGTCTAGGAACCTATAAATGTAAGGAGGGAGGGGGTCTTATAACCCCTCCCCCCTTCTATTAATATAGCATAAGCATAATCAATTATTATATTACATCAAACATTTAGTACAGCCTTATCATGACCCCTAGGTGATCTTCTAACAGACCCCAGGTGTCATGCATGCCAATAGACTGTGTTAGCCCTTTGAGAAAAAGCCTAGGCCAGATGGAAGTCTACAGACCTACTAAACATGACAGACTGTAATGTAACCCAGTTGTGCCACTCTTTTTCTCTTATCTTAATCCTTTTGCCTAAAATACATTAAGTGTTAGTCAAATTTTTGTCATTTGAATAATGATTTAAGTCACTGGGTCCACAACCTAAATTAATGGTTAACTATGCGGGTCCGTAAGTAGCCTAGTTTTAGAATGGCGCGTGATGTGCTTTATGAATAAAAATAAATGCGGCCCGACAATGCACGATTTGGGAAGAAAAACACATAGCAGCCGTATTATGGGTCCGTGCGTCCTCCGAAACACAACCCAGCCGAGCCGCACTGCTTCTTGACACAATGACCACTTTACCAATGTGTCGGAAGGAAACACTGTGCACCTGGCGACCGTGTCAGTGTGCACTGCCCCACCGCCGGAGTCGCTAGAGCACAATGGACATCCGGAAGTCACTAGAGCACATGAACATCCCCTCACATCCCCTAAACCCGGGCGACGCTGGGCCAATTGTGCGCCGCCCCATGGGTCTCCCGGTCTCGGCCTGGACTCGAACCAGGATCTCTTGTGGCACACAGTGCCTTAGACCACTGCGCTACTCAGGAGGCCCTTGCAGCTTGTGTTTTTTAACCAGTTTCACTAGAAGGCTGGTGGTGATTGGTTAGTTACAGGGAAGCAAGAGAGTCGCCTGCCCGATATGTATAACCAGAAACTCTTATCCAGTCCATTTAGTAGTCCGATTTTAGTCACAGAGGTCATTTCGTTTTATTCAAATGAAATGAAAAAATATTGTTTGTTTAATTATATTTTTTTCTGGGCCTATTTAGTCAGTTATAGTCTCATCACTTGCCACTGAAAAATTGTTGTTCGACGAAATATTTTACTCACTATTTTTGTTGACGAAATTAACACAGAATTACTCTAACCTACTGGTTTTGTCTCTCGTCCTTAAAGAACAAAGAGATCGAAGAGCTGACCAAGATCTGTGATGAGCTGATCGCCAAGATGGGAAAGAGCTAGCAACACTGCCACGTCCAGCCCATATCTCCAGGGCCTGAGGTGGAAGGAGTGGTAGAAGAATAGAAGAAAGATGAAGAGAGACAGGATGTGGGTTTTTTCTTTTACGTCCAACCTTCCCTTGGACAGACGGACAGATGAAGCCAAAGCGGTCTCTGGATTTAATACACTACTGACTGACTGTGTACATGTATCTACTGGCAACATCGTCCCCCAGGGTATTGGAGGGTCTATGGTTTCCCCCCTGTTTCACCCAATACATTTTGATGTGCCAATGTGTACCACATCTCCTGTATCAGGGATCCGGTGAAAGAGGTTTTAGAAATGTACTCTATATCATAAATGAGAGAGAGTGTGTGTGCGTGTGTGTTGTGTGGATGTGTGTGGTGTGTGTCGGTGGGTGTGTATGTATGTACGAGTGTGCAACTCAGTCTCTCATGAGCTTACATGTAGATCGTGAGACTGTGTTGGAGTCCGTATGTACACATTTACAGTTTGCACACGTGTTGTGCTGTGTGCGTGGTGTGTGCGCGAGCGTGAAAGAGTGTGCGTGATAGAGAGAAAGGTGAGTGCATTCATTGAAGATGTGGTTGCCATGTGGTTGCCATGACAGCAAATGATGGGGGAAATACTGTTCCCTCTTCCAACTCCTGCTGTGTCTTCAATCCTCAACACTAGAGAGTGAAACACAGATGAAAAGAAAGCCAGAGATATATAAATATATATATATATATAACTTAGAATAAATCAATGAATTGTTCAGTTAATAAGAAATATACTTGATCACCGAGATAATTGCATGTGGAATTAGCAAAAATATAAACGTCCTTTTATTTTGTAAGTAGGAAGTGCTGATGATTATAATAGAGCTATATCTGCATTTTGATACAATATTGTGTTTAAATGGCTTCCTTTGATCGTGTTATCGTGAAGATACTTTGTAATTTATGTCATATCTTTTCCTGGAGGAAGAAAAAAATGTGTGATGGGATTTTATTTTTTTGATTTTATTTTAATATTAATGAGGATGAAGAGTAATTGTTCCTGTAATAATCAGGTGTTGGGACTGAGGGTAGGTAAGTCATTACATTTTGGATCGCTATGTCACAGTCCTGTTATAATTGATGTGTTCACAGAGCGGAAGCAATTGAAAAAGAGCTCTGCACAGCTACACATCTGGGTTCAAATTTGGAGTGTTTGTTCTGGGTCTAGAGTGCCAAACGGGTGGAGTTTGCAGTTTTGGGACTATTTTATCTGTCAAACCAGGCAAGATCAATCAAGCACAGATAAAGTAATTGAATTGATTTTCTAATAGTATTTGAACCCAGATTGGCACAGCTATAGTGTACAGCATCTGAAACGTGAAATAAAAGATGACAGTAGAAACATGGGATGTGGCTTCTTTGAAAAAACAAACAAACAACTAAAACCTTCCAAGGGACTGGGCCAGCGTTTCCCAAACTAGGGGGTCGCGACACCATGTGGGGTCGACCTGATTTGAAAATGGAGTCGCAGGAGAAAAATCTATATTGTGCTTGGTTCACAGAGCCGGGGTTACATCAGTAACCTCCGGTAGCCGCTACATGAGGTTTAAATAAACATGGTGGGGGTCGCAAACATTGTTTTATATCAAAATGGGGTCGCGTGCCAGAAAAGTTGGGGAACCGCTGGATTAGGCTATGTTTAACTCCTAAGCAACACACACACCTAGGATTCCCAGTGCTGTAGAAATGACAGAAACGGTCCCTGTGTGTACAGTGTGTAATGTTTATTTCAGGACACCTCTGATAATTTTCTTACTTTTGTGGCGTGTGTATATGCCTTCACAGTCAACAGAGTGAATTTCACACTTTCGAAAGTGTTAAAATGTTAACATTTAGACAGTGTTTCTGTAACCCTATACAGAGTAGAAAATTAACACTGGCTGTGTGAAATTCACAATATGCTGGAGTGAACTAATTAGTATTTCACTCTACTCTGAAGTGAAATATAAAATGCACTCACTCTACAGTGGAGTAAAATGTAATTAAACGGTGTGTTATATTTCCCCGCGTGCCTTTTCTTTTTGAGTGAATAGTAGAGATACCACCCATGACTGTATTTGTAAAGATACCACCCATTACTGTATTTTAGAGATACCACCCATGACTGTATTTGTAGGGATACCACCCATGACTGTATTTGTAGGGATACCACCCATTACTGTATTTGTAGAGATACCACCCATGACTGTATTTGTAGAGATACCACCCATGACTGTATTTGTAGGGATACCACCCATTACTGTATTTGTAGAGATACCACCCATGACTGTATTTGTAAAGATACCACCCATGACTGTATTTGTAAAGATACCACCCATGACTGTATTTTAGAGTTACCACCCATGACTGTATTTGTAAAGATACCACCCATGACTGTATTTGTAAAGATACCACCCATTACTGTATTTGTAGGGATACCACCCATGACTGTATTTGTAAAGATACCACCCATTACTGTATTTGTTGAGATACCACCCATGACTGTATTTGTAGGGATACCACCCATGACTGTATTTGTAGGGATACCACCCATTACTGTATTTGTAGAGATACCACCCATGACTGTATTTGTAGGGATACCACCCATGACTGTATTTGTAAAGATACCACCCATGACTGTATTTGTAAAGATACCACCCATGACTGTATTTGTAAAGATACCACCCATGACTGTATTTGTAGAGATACCAGCCATGACTGTATTTGTAGGGATACCACCCATGACTGTATTTGTAGGGATACCACCCATGACTGTATTTGTAGGGATACCACCCATGACTGTATTTGTAGAGATACCACCCATGACTGTATTTCTAGGGATACCACCCATGACTGTATTTGTAGGGATACCACCCATGACTGTATTTGTAGGGATACCACCCATGACTGTATTTGTAAAGATACCACCCATGACTGTATTTGTAAAGATACCACCCATGACTGTATTTGTAGGGATACCACCCATGACTGTATTTGTAAAGATACCACCCATGACTGTATTTCTAGGGATACCACCCATGACTGTATTTTAGAGATACCACCCATGACTGTATTTGTAAAGATACCACCCATTACTGTATTTGTAGGGATACCACCCATGACTGTATTTGTAGGGATACCACCCATGACTGTATTTGTAGGGATACCACCCATGACTGTATTTGTAGGGATACCACCCATGACTGTATTTGTAAAGATACCACCCATGACTGTATTGGTAGGGATTCCACCCATGACTGTATTTGTAGGGATACCACCCATGACTGTATTTGTAGGGATACCACCCATGACTGTATTTGTAGGGATACCACCCATGACTGTATTTGTAGGGATACCACCCATGACTGTATTTTAGAGATACCACCCATGACTGTATTTGTAAAGATACCACCCATGACTGTATTTGTAGGGATACCACCCATGACTGTATTTGTAAAGATACCACCCATGACTGTATTTCTAGGGATACCACCCATGACTGTATTTTAGAGATACCACCCATGACTGTATTTGTAAAGATACCACCCATTACTGTATTTGTAGGGATACCACCCATGACTGTATTTGTAGGGATACCACCCATGACTGTATTTGTAGGGATACCACCCATGACTGTATTTGTAAAGATACCACCCATGACTGTATTGGTAGGGATTCCACCCATGACTGTATTTGTAGGGATACCACCCATGACTGTATTTGTAGGGATACCACCCATGACTGTATTTGTAGGGATACCACCCATGACTGTATTTGTAGGGATACCACCCATGACTGTATTTTAGAGATACCACCCATGACTGTATTTGTAAAGATACCACCCATGACTGTATTTGTAAAGATACCACCCATGACTGTATTTGTAAAGATACCACCCATGACTGTATTTGTAGGGATACCACCCGATACCACCCAAAAAGTCACAGAAAGTCATCGGAATATATGCACGAACTCTTCGGCTGGAAGCATGCGGAACCAAAACTACGCCTTTCCTACGCACTCCTACGCACTTCTCAGTAGTTGGTATTCAAACTTACCTTATGAAGGTGCGTAACGGCTTTGCAGGTGTGGTTCCCTTGCGCACGCTGAATAAGTGTAATTCAACCGCTGAAAACACTCCCACTTTTCAGTACATTTAACTTAAGCCATCCCTTTAAATACAGTGTACCTTTAATTAGAATTTTGTTGACAGACTAGAATACATCGAGAGAACGGATTCTGAAAATAGTGATCAATGAAAGAATGCCATCTACCAAATGGTAGATTTAAAATAGTGTCACTACAGTCCCTGGTTCGAATCCAGGCTGTATCACATCAGGCCGTGATTGGGAGTCCCATAGGGCGGCGCACAATTGGCCCAGGGTCGTCCCGGGTTTGGCCGGGGTAGGCCGTCATTGTAAATCAAAAATAAAAAAAATGTATGAAATCTTGGAAGGTGGAGAAAAGTGTACAATAGGGGTTGAACAATAGACCTATAAATCCACTATAATTCTCACTAATTATGGAACTGTTACTGTGTACGTCGTGAACCATGCACCAGGCTCCAGGTTTAACCTGATAAGTGTGGTCTGAGTTCCATCATTTATTCCAATAGGCTACATGTCCCAAGGTATTCCACAACGTTAGCCTAATATACTGTAATCCACTGATGCTAGCGACCC
Source organism: Brachymystax lenok tsinlingensis (assembly GCA_030435695.1). Lineage (NCBI taxonomy): Eukaryota > Metazoa > Chordata > Actinopteri > Salmoniformes > Salmonidae > Brachymystax > Brachymystax lenok. The sequence goes on from CM059780.1 coordinate 6,344,782, forward strand.
TCAGGAACAACTTAAACGGACATGACAGAGGAAAGAAAGGTACATGGAATGGAATGGAATGGAATGGAATAAAATGGAATGGAATGGAATGAAATGGAATAAAATGGAATGGAATGGAATGAAATGAAATGGAATGGAATGGAATGAAATGGAATGGAATGAAATGGAATGGAATAAAATGGAATGGAATGGAATGAAATGAAATGGAATGGAATGAAATGGAATGGAATGGAATGATCCAAATGTAGGTTACAAACTGAAGGAAACCAACACTAAAGTGATGGTTATAAATGTTACTGTTATTGGCTAGTATTTAACAAGGTAGAAATTGTAAAATAAAAACGGAGAAAAGCCCCGGGTATTTTAGACAACATACATCAACTAGGCAGGCTCAGTCCTACAGAAGCCTGCAGCTTTCATCCACACCAATTATGAGGGTACACAATAGAAATTCTGTCATGTTGATATGGTTTTCAGTTTGCATCCATATGGCTGGTTTCACATTTGTCTCCAGGGATTATAAGAAGAAAAAAACATCTAAAACAATTGCTATGTGTATTTACAATCCCCTTATCCAAAAATATTACTAATTTATCAATAGCTCTTATCAATAGCTCTTATCAATAGCTCTTATCCGTGTAGAAATGGCAGTGCATGGAGAATGCTTTTATTTCTATCTGGAAAAAGAAAAAATAAAGTTTTTTTTTCCAACTTGGAAACGACAGGTTCGCTCGACATTATTCATGGTTTGGCGCATAAATTAAGAATTATGAGGGAATTAAGTCAAGGTCAGAATAAGGCGTATCTACAGACACACCATCCATTGCAGTGCATGGAGAATATTGGAATACAGCGTATCAGACACGCCATCCGCCACACCTTCATCTCTTTGATCTCCACCCCGAATGAATAGCTGGTGAACAGCGTGCTATTCTCATGCCTCAGTTCAAGACGGCGACTCGCTCACCTGCCATGCAGGACATAGCACTTGATTGTTTTGTTATTTAACTTGACCATTTAATTAAATCACATACATTGTTACACCAGACAACAAATACATATACCTACACCACAGGAGTTTGGTAGCAACTTAATGGGGGGAGGACTGGCTCGTGGTAATGGCTGGAATGAATGGTTTCCAGGTGTTTGACGCCATTCCATTTGCTCCGTTTCAGACATTATTATGAGCCCGTCCTCCCCTTCAGCAGCCTCCACTGACATACACAGGATACATACACAAAAAAGCCACGAGGCTTGTTTTCATTGTGGTCCTCAAGAGCTGCAAGGCAAAAATCAAGTGTCATGGGAACTACGTGTCATACGGTACATACATTCAAGCATAGAGATACATTCAAGCATCACCCTTCCCAAAGAACCCTTGAGGAACCCTCTTTTCTTAGTGTTTGGATTAAGTTTCCTACTACATGGTCAAGCTGCAAAGTAAAAATGTTGTGTATCATAAAAATGTATGAAAACCATGTATTAGGTACAGGCATCAGGTTAACATAGGCCTCCAGTGGTGAAGCTAACCTAGACGCTACCCGAGCCATAGGCCTCCAGTGGAGAAGCTAACCAAGCCGCTACCAGAGCCATAGGCCTCCAGTGGAGAAGCTAACCTAGCCGCTACCAGAGCCATAGGCCTCCAGTGGAGAAGCTAACCTAGCCGCTACCAGAGCCATAGGCCTTCAGTGGAGAAGTTAACCAAGCCGCTACCAGAGCCATAGGCCTCCAGTGGAGAAGTTAACCTCTAACCAGTAACCGCTAATCTCCTGGTCCGTTCAGGCAGGATGAGGTATTAGCTCCTTGCTAGCAGAAGAAGACAGGATTAAGATCAGAGGGGTTTAGCAGCAAACAACCTGCTTTTCATTGTGTGATCACATCGCTCCAGGGAACGACCAGCAAGCAAAACAACCTGCTTTTCATTGTGCAATTTCATCGGTCAAGGGAAGGAGACCACAAAGGAAGGACCACCATCATCACCAACAACATGAGAGCTTTCCAGAGCGGTGTTCTACTCCTCGTCTCCCTACTCTTTCTCATCAACTACAGTAAGGACTATCTTGGTTCAATACAGGACATTTTGGGATAATGCATTCAATCTTGATCTCTAGACCTCTCTTGTCTCCACTTTCCCCTCTTCTTTTGCTTTTTTATCTTCTATCCAACCAGCTTTTCTTTTTCATTCTCAATTCACCCTCTTTTATTCATGCCATTTCACTATTCCTCTTTCTCAGTGTTATTGTTCCCTTGCTTCCTCTTCCTCCTTTCTCAGTGTTATTGTTCCCTTGCTTCCTCTTCTTCTTCTGTTTCTTCTCCCTTCTTCCTCTTCTTCTTCTTCTTCTTCTTCTTCTTCTTCTTCCATACTGTATCTCCCCCTCTCTAGCTCCTGGCCCTCTCTCTTGCGTAACCTCTTCCAACTTCCAGATACTCGTTTTGCTTCTGACTAGTTCTCTGCCTTTTACCTCTTTCCAGCTCGATCTATTCCACTGCTGTTGTCCTTTTCAATCACACCCTTTTAATAGATTGTCATGCTCTTCTAGCACCTCGTTAATGGACTAATTGGGATTGAGGTAATGGACTAATTGGGATCTAATGTGTATGTGTCGGTTTTAGTTTCTTTAATCCTCTGAAAGCATGCAGTTTACCATGACCATAACAAACACTGTACCATTGTTTTAGGTTTAATATTTGTTCTGTGCAAGTATACAAAGAAAGAAACATACACTGAGTGTACAAAACATTAGGAACAACTGCTCTTTCCATGACATTGACCTGACCAGGTGAATCCAGTTGAAAGCTATGATCCCTTATTGATGTCACATGTTAAATCCACTTCAATCGGTGTAGATGAAGGAGAGGAGACAGGTTAAAGAAGTATGTTTAAGCCTCGAGACAATTGAGACATGGATTGTTTATGTGTGCAATTCAGAGGGTGAATGGGCAAGGCAAAAGATTTAAGTTCCTTTGAACGGGGTGTGGTTGTAGGTGCCAGGCACACCAGTTTGAGTGAGACAAGAACTGCAACGCTGCTGGGTTTTTCATCCTCAACAGTTTCCCGTGTGTATCAAGAGTGGTCCACCACCCAAAGGACATTCAGCCAAATTGACACAACTGTGGAAAGCATTGGAGTCAATATGGGCCAGCATCCCTGTGGAACGCTTTCGACACCTTGTAGAGTCCACGCCCTGATGAATTGAGGCTGTTCTGAGGGCGGGTGGGTGTAACTTAATATTAGGAAGGTGTTCTGTCACTCAGCCTAGACCAACAACTGAAAAACCTGAGTCACTGACCTTCATTTCCCTGGACAGTAACAGCTCTGCCAGGCTGACTACTGGGCTGGGGTTCGGTAACTATAGGTGGAACTCCTGCACTCTACTCTGAGAACCAAGGCCCTGAGGCCACACGTGTCTGGGTGGTGTGTGGTGCTCCTCGGTCCTTGTATAACTGTGTAAGGCCTCACTGACCTGGTAAGCTACATTGGCTAGCTAGTTACATTCCTGACGTTTGGTGTTGGTTTTGTTTAAAAGAACAAAACGAAACAGAGTTAAGTCTGACGTTTACTTTGAATCAAATCTCTGATACAACGGAAATACAAAAATTATAACACCTTTCTGACAGTAACATGTAACGCCAGACAATCAGAGCTGAACACGTCACAACATGTAACGCCAGACAATCAGAGCTGGACACGTCACAACATGTAACGCCAGACAATCAGAGCTGGACACGTTACAACATGTAACGCCAGACAATCAGAGCTGGACACGTCACAACATGTAACGCCAGACAATCAGAGCTGAACACGTCACAACATGTAACGCCAGACAATCAGAGCTGAACACGTCACAACATGTAACGCCAGACAATCAGAGCTGAACACGTCACAACATGTAACGCCAGACAATCAGAGCTGAACACGTCACAACATGTAACGCCAGACAATCAGAGCTGGACCTGTCACAACATGTAACACCAGACAATCAGAGCTGGACACGTCACAACATGTAACGCCAGACAATCAGAGCTGGACACTTCACAACATGTAACGCCAGACAATCAGAGCTGAACACGTCACAACATGTAACGCCAGACAATCAGAGCTGAACACGTCACAACATGTAACGCCAGACAATCAGAGCTGGACCTGTCACAACATGTAACGCCAGACAATCAGAGCTGGACACGTCACAACATGTAACGCCAGACAATCAGAGCTGGACACGTTACAACATGTAACGCCAGACAATCAGAGCTGGACACGTCACAACATGTAACGCCAGACAATCAGAGCTGAACACGTCACAACATGTAACGCCAGACAATCAGAGCTGGACACTTCACAACATGTAATGCCAGACAATCAGAGCTGAACACGTCACAACATGTAACGCCAGACAATCAGAGCTGAACACGTCACAACATGTATCATCAATTTAAACAGGGTGTTTACTCCTCTGCTGGTTGGACAGCTGACATGGTGTTATGTCTTTACTGTAGTCTGTAACAGGGGTGGTCCAGTCTGTACTGTAGTCTGTAACAGGGGTGGTCCAGTCTGTACTGTACTGTCTGTAACAGGGGTGGTCCAGTCTGTACTCTACTGTCTGTAACAGGGGTGATCCAGTCTGTACTGTACTGTCTGTAACAGGGGTGGTCCAGTCGGTACTGTACTGTTAGATGCCTCACACTGAACTGGTTTAGTCATCCCTGGCTGTTTATGGTGGTGATGTCATGTGAATGTCATTATAACATATTTGTGAGGACTTGGTGATGTCATGGTGATGTCATGGTGATGTCATGGTGATGTCATGGGGATGTCATTATAATATATTTGTGAGGACTTGGTGATGTCATGGTGATGTCATGGTGATGTCATGGAAATACATTTGATTTGGTGGGATGATGCGATGTCCGGAGCGTATGGTTACATTTAAAGCCTTCTGCATTTGGGTAGTTGTCTTGGTGTTGTCTATGCTTGGTGCATGTGTCATAACTCATTGCAGAGAATTATGAGAAGTGAATGTACTGTATAAATACTGTGGGCGTTTAGTTTTATGTCAGTGTTTTTAACAACAGTACTGTAAACGTGTCTCCTCAGTCCAGTGTTGAATCCACCGTTAATCCTGTAGTCTTCTCTCTCTCTCTCTCTCTCTCTCTCTCTCTCTCTCTCTCTCTCCATATCTCTCTCATCTCTCATCTCTCTCCCATCTCTCTCTCTCTTACTCTCATGTCGCTCTCGTCTCTCTCTCTCATATTTCTCTCATCTCTCTCTCTCTCGCGTTTCTCTCCCTCTCTTATGTCTCTCATTTCTCTTATCTCTCATCTCTCTCTCCCTGCCTCTTTTTAATGCTTTCATTTTCTTCCTCTCTCTTCCTCTTCTAATGTTATCTGTCTTCGTCTCTTTCTCCAGGTGAAGCCCTACAATGCTATACCTGCATGGGTTCTAGTGATGAAGACTGCAATCGTCAGGGCTCAAAAACCTGTCCAAGCTACTCCGACGCCTGCGCTGTAGTACGAGGACAAGGAAGTGAGTTCCACAGTGAGTGTGTAATCTAGAACTCTGGTACCCTTGAAAACCATGACCCATTTTGTAGTTTACATGGGTCATGGGTTTAAATGGAGTCTGTTGCCTTTATTGTGGAATGGTTGCTGTTCATACAAGGACATGTACATCACCTTGTTGACCTGATAGCCCGTGAGGTGAAGCAGGTAGGTGAAGTGAAGCAGGTAGTGAGGTGAGGTGAAGCAGGTAGGTGAAGTGAAGCAGATAGTGAAGTGAAGCAGGTAGATGAAGTGAAGCAGGTAGCGAGGTGAGGTGAAGCAGGTAGGTGAAGTGAAGCAGGTAGTGAGGTGAAGCAGGTAGGTGAAGTGAAGCAGGTAGTGAGGTGAAGCAGGTAGGTGAGGTGAAGCAGGTAGGTGAATTGAAGCAGGTAGTGAGGTGAAGCAGGTAGTCTCACCGTAAACATTGTTGTGTAAAAAGGGGGTTGATGTCGATACCAAATCCAATACGCCAGATAATGTTGTTGTGGAGAGGCCGGAGGGAGGTCCTCATTTTGTAAGTGGGTTGCTCATTTACAGGTTATACTGAGCAGACCACTGCTGACAAAGCTTCTTAAAACGCCAGCCCCCTCATATCCCCGCTTGGACAGCCTCATGTATAAGCAGCAAGTCAGCAGTACCTGATATTTGGCAGTCTCGGCCAGTGCAGTACATAGGGTTACAGTACGTGGATTACAGTTTGCAAGCGGCCTCAGACTAAAAGCAAAGCATCTGGTTAGGTAGTGATTCAGCTATTATGGGAGTCCTACGGAGAAGAAGTGGGCTTTCTGTCTCATTCGTGGTCCGTGCATTCAAAGACCTTTGAAATGTTGGAATCCTTCTTGAATGTAACGTGATTTGTGGATTCAAATAAAGTATTGTGTCTGTGCGTGTGTGTGTGTCTGTGTGTGTGTGTGTGTGTGTGTGTGTGTGTGTGTGTGTGTGTGTGTGTCTGTGTGTGTCTGTGTGTGTGTCTGTGTGTGTGTGTCTGTGTGTGTGTGTGTGTGTGTCTGTGTGTGTGAGTGTGTGTGTGTGTGTGTCTGTGCGTGTGTGTGCATGCGTGTGCAGTGGGAAATGAGTCGGGCATGGTTGCTCATAGTCATGTGATGAGGTAACCTCGACTTTGAACTTCTAATGGTCTAAATCGTAGGTTGCTCGGGAGACACGGGTTCATATCCTGCATGTTAAGTGTGTGTGGGTGTGGTGTGTGTGTGTGTGGTGTGTGTGTGTGTGTGTTTGTGCACATGCTTGTGTCCTAAGTGTGTCTGAGGACATGACAGACTGTTCTGTCTGGACCCCCAGCCCAGACACAGCAGGGAGTTTGAGGGGGGAGTCCCAGCAGGGACATGAAGAGATAACAGAGACTTACATTCAGGGTCTTAATTAGGTTGATTGTTGCAACATTTTGGTATTCGTCCCCCCTCCAAAACTAGTCCTCAGAAATCCAGGTTGAAGGATTCCTGGATTCAGGAAAGAATGAGCAGGAAATGCAGAATACTGTACTAGAAACTGGATCTCTGGGAAACTTGGGAATTTGGGGAAAGTTCAGAAAAGATGAAATCAAACTTGGTCCCAGATCTGTGTGTCCCTGGTCTGGTCCCGGATATGTATGTCCCAGGTCCGGCCCCAGCTCTGTGTGTCTCTGGTCTGGTCCCAGATCTGTGTGTCTCTGGTCTGGTCCCAGATCTCTGTGTCTCTAGTCACATTTTTACTATTTTGTTTCCTTAGAACCTGGAATTAAAATATATTTTTGGGGGGGTTTGTATCATTTGATTTACACAACATGCCTACCACTTTGAAGATGCAAAATCTTTTTCATTGTGAAACAATCAAGAAATAAGACAACTTGAGCGTGCATAACTATTCATCCCCCCAATGTCAATACTTTGTAGACCCACCTTTTGCAGCAATTACAGCTGCAAGTCTCTTGGGGTATGTCTCTATAAGCTTGGCACATCTAGCCACTGGGATTTTTGCTCATTCTTCAAGGAAAAACTGCTCCAGCTCCTTCGAGTTGGATGGGTTCCGCTGGTGTACAGCAATCTTTAAGTCATACCACAGATTCTCAATTGGATTGAGGTCTGGGCTTTGACTAGGCCATTTCAAGACATTTAAATGTTTCCGCTTAAACCACTCAAGTGTTGCTTTAGCTGTATGCTTAGGGTCCTTGTCCTGCTGGAAGGTAAAGCTCTGAAACAGGTTTCCCTCAAGAATTTCCCTGTATTTAGCACCATCCATCATTCCTTCAATTCTGACCACTTTCCTAGTCCTTTTGATGAAAACATGGTGTTCTCGGGGTGATGGGAGGTTTTGGGTTTGTGCCAGACACAGCGTTTTCCTTGATGCCAAAAAGCTCAGTTTTAGTCTCATCTGACCAGAGTACCTTCTTCTATATGTTTGGGGAGTCTCCCGCATGCCTTTTGGCGAACACCAAACGTGTTTGCTTACTTTTTTCTTTAAGCAATGGCTTTTCTCTGGCCACTCTTCCATAAAACCCAGCTCTGTGGAGTGTACGGCTTAAAGTGGTCCTATGGACAGATACTCCAAACTCCGCTGTGGAGCTTTGCAGCTCCTTCAGGGTTATCTTTGGTCTCTTTGTTGCCTCTCTGATTAATGCCCTTCTTGCCTGGTCCGTGCGTTTTGGTGTGTGGCCCTCTCTTGGCAGGTTTGCTGTGGTGCCATATTATTTCAGTTTTTTAATAATGGATTTAACGGTGCTCCGTGGGATGTTCAAAGTTTCTGATATTGTTTTATAACCCAACTCTGATCTGTACTTCTCCACAACTTTGTGGACCTGTTTGGAGAGCTCCTTGGTCTTCATGGTGCCGCTTGCTTGGTGGTGCCCCTTGCTTAGTGGTGTTGCAGACTCTGGGGCCTTTCAGAACAGGTGTGTGTATATATACTGAGACCATGTGACAGATCATGTGACACTTAGAGTGCACACAGGTGGGCTTTATTTAACTAATTATGTGACTTCTGAAGGTAATTGGTTGCACCAGAGGCTTCATAGCAAAGGGGGTGACTACATATGCACACACCACTTTTCATATTGTTTTATATATATATATATATATTTTTACAAGTTAATTTTTTCACTTAACCAATTTGGACTGTTTTGTGTATGTCCATTACATTGAAATCCAAATATAAATCCATTTAAATTACAGGTTGTAATGTAACAAGATAGGAAAAGTGCCAATGGGGGATGAATACTTTTGCAAGGCACTGCATCCTCAGAGTTGTTGAGAGCCCAAACAAACTCTACCGAATAAAATAAATCCAATAAATATTGATATCAAACACCCTGTGCCGTGTGAGACTAATCCTTAACCGTGTTACGAGATATGATCCATTATTATGTTCATGTTAATATTCATATTCATATTAATGTTTATATGTGGTGTGCACTGTACAGAACACTGTGAGTCACTGTGATGTTCTATCATGTAATGTTTATATGTGGTGTGCACTGTACAGAACACTGTGAGTCACTGTGATGTTCTATCATGTTAATGTTTATATGTGGTGTGCACTGTACAGAACACTGTGAGTCACTGTGATGTTCTATCATGTAATGTTTATATGTGGTGTGCACTGTACAGAACACTGTGAGTCACTGTGATGTTCTATCATGTTAATGTTTATATGTGGTGTGCACTGTACAGAACACTGTGAGTCACTGTGATGTTCTATCATGTAATGTTTATATGTGGTGTGCACTGTACAGAACACTGTGAGTCACTGTGATGTTCTATCATGTTAATGTTTATATGTGGTGTGCACTGTACAGAACACTGTGAGTCACTGTGATGTTCTATCATGTAATGTTTATATGTGGTGTGCACTGTACAGAACACTGTGAGTCACTGTGATGTTCTATCATGTTAATGTTTATATGTGGTGTGCACTGTACAGAACACTGTGAGTCACTGTGATGTTCTATCATGTTAATGTTTATATGTGGTGTGCACTGTACAGAACACTGTGAGTCACTGTGATGTTCTATCATGTTAATGTTTATATGTGGTGTGCACTGTACAGAACACTGTGAGTCACTGTGATGTTCTATCATGTTAATGTTTATATGTGGTGTGCACTGTACAGAACACTGTGAGTCACTGTGATGTTCTATCATGTAATGTTTATATGTGGTGTGCACTGTACAGAACACTGTGAGTCACTGTGATGTTCTATCATGTTAATGTTTATATGTGGTGTGCACTGTACAGAACACTGTGAGTCACTGTGATGTTCTATCATGTTAATGTTTATATGTGGTGTGCACTGTACAGAACACTGTGAGTCACTGTGATGTTCTATCATGTTAATGTTTATATGTGGTGTGCACTGTACAGAACACTGTGAGTCACTGTGATGTTCTATCATGTAATGTTTATATGTGGTGTGCACTGTACAGAACACTGTGAGTCACTGTGATGTTCTATCATGTAATGTTTATATGTGGTGTGCACTGTACAGAACACTGTGAGTCACTGTGATGTTCTATCATGTAATGTTTATATGTGGTGTGCACTGTACAGAACACTGTGAGTCACTGTGATGTTCTATCATGTAATGTTTATATGTGGTGTCCACTGTACAGAACACTGTGAGTCACTGTGATGTTCTATCATGTTAATGTTTATATGTGGTGTGCACTGTACAGAACACTGTGAGTCACTGTGATGTTCTATCATGTTAATGTTTATATGTGGTGTGCACTGTACAGAACACTGTGAGTCACTGTGATGTTCTATCATGTAATGTTTATATGTGGTGTGCACTGTACAGAACACTGTGAGTCACTGTGATGTTCTATCATGTAATGTTTATATGTGGTGTGCACTGTACAGAACACTGTGAGTCACTGTGATGTTCTATCATGTAATGTTTATATGTGGTGTGCACTGTACAGAACACTGTGAGTCACTGTGATGTTCTATCATGTAATGTTTATATGTGGTGTCCACTGTACAGAACACTGTGAGTCACTGTGATGTTCTATCATGTAATGTTTATAATTTAGGTGAATGGATGATCTCCGCATGTGTGGTTTCCACCGCAATGCATGGAGTAGGAGGTGTGATGGTGTGGGGGTGCTTTGCTAGTGACACTGTCTGTGATTTATTTAGAATTCAAGGCACAATTAAACAGCATGGCTTCCACAGCATTCTGCAGCAATACGCCATCCCATCTGGTTTGCGCTTAGTGGGATTATCATTTGTTTTTCAACAGGACAATGACCCAACCCACCTCCAGGCTGTGTAAGGGCTATTTGACCAAGAAGGAGAGTGATGGAGTGCTGCATCAGATGACCGGGCCTCCACAATCACCTGACCTCAACCCAATTGAGATGGTTTGGGTTGAGTTGGACCGCAGAGTGAAGGAAAAGCAGCCAACAAGTGCTCAGCATATGCAGGAACTCCTTCAAGACTGTTGGAAAAGCATTCCAGGTGAAGCTGGTTGAGAGAATGCCAAGAGTGTGCAAAGCTGTCATCAAGGCAAAGGGTGGCTACTTTGAAGAATATAAAATATAAAATATATTTGGATTTGTTTAACACTTTTTGGGTTACTACATGATTTCATATGTGTTATTTCATAGTTTTGATGTCTTCACTATTATTGTACAATGTAGAACATAATACAAATAAAGAAAAACCCTGGAATGAGTAGGTGTGGCCAAACTTTTTACTGGTAGCATGTGTGACAACTTTTTTTGTCCATTAAAATAACATCAAATTGATCAGCAATACATTGTAGACATTGTTAATGTTGTAAATTACTATTGTAGCTGGAAACGGCTGATTTATTTATGGAATATCTACATAGGCGTACAGAGGTCCATTATCAGCAACCATCACTCCTGTGTTCCAATGGCACGTTGTGTTAGCTAATCCAAGTTTATCATTTTAAAAGGCTAATTGATCATTAGAAAACCCTTTTGCAAACTGTAAAGCAATAAAATTGGCCTTTTTAGACTAGTTGAGTATCTGGAGCATCAGCATTTGTGGGTTTGATTACAGGCTCAATATGACCAGAAACAAAGAACTTTCTTAAACTCATCAGTCTATTCTTGTTCTGAGAAATGAAGGCTATTCCATGCGAGAAATTGCCAAGAAACTGAAGATCTGGTACAACGCTGTGTACTACTCCTTCACAGAACAGAGCAAACTGGCTCTAACCAGAATAGAAAGAGGAGTGGGAGGCCCGGTGCACAACTGAGCAAGAGGACAAGTACATTAGAGTGTCTAGTTTGAGAAACAAGCGCCTCACAAGTCCTCAACTGGCAGCTTCATTAAATAGTACCCGCAAAACACCAGTCTCAACGTCAACAGTGAAGAGGCGACTCTGGCATGCTGGCCTTCTAGGCAGAGTTGCAAAGAAAAACACTCTGCTCCACCAGCCCTGAATGACACGTTGCCACTGGGCATGACATGCCAGCAACAAACGCTGACACTAAACAAGTATATCTGACCAAATTATGAAAGACAAGCATTGTACTTTTGAATTCTGTAAAGTGAGTGTGGAAGAGGTGAAACAATGATTGTTGTCTATCAACAATGACAAGCCACCGGGATCTGACAATCTGGATGGAAAATGACTGAGGATAATAGCGGATGATATTACCACTCCTATTTGACATATCTTCAATCTAAGCCTACTAGAAAATGCGTGCCCTCAGGTCTGTAGGGAAGCAAATGTCATTCCGCTACCCAAGAACAGTAAAGCCCCTTTACTGGCTCAAATAGCCGACCAATCAGCCTGTTACCAACCCTTAGTAAACTTCTGGAAAAAATTGTGTTTGACCAGATACAGTGCTATTATACAGTAAACAAATTAACAACAGACTTTCAGCACGGCTATAGGGAAGGACATTTGACAAGCACAGCACTTACACAAATGAACCTTATCTTCAAGAGAAATTGATGGTAAAAATATTGTGGGGCTGTTTTGTTAAACTTCAGTGCCGCTTTTGACATTATCGAGCATAGTCTGCTGCTGGAAGAACCTATGTGTTATGGCTTCACACCCCTGCTATAATGTGGATAAAGAGTTACCTGTCTAACAGAACACAGAGGGTGTTCTTTAATGGAAGCCTCTCCAACATAATCCAGGTAGAATCAGGAATTCCCAGGGCAGCTGTTTAGGCCGCTTACTTTTTTCAACCTTTACTAACTTGTTTTGCATAAAGCCAGTGTGTCTACGCATGCGGATGACTCAACACTATACACGTCAGCTACTACAGCGACTGAAATGACTGCAGCACTTAACAAAGAGCTGCAGTTAGTTTCAGAGTGGGTGGCAAGGAATAAGTTAGTCCTAAATATTTCCAAAACTAAAAGCATTATAGTTGGGGAAAATCATTCACTAAACCCTAAACCTAAACTAAATCTTGTAATAAATAAATGTGGAAATTGAGCAAGTTGATGTGACTGAACTGCTTGGAGTAACCCTGGATTGTAAACTGTCATGGTTAAAACATATTGATACAACAGTAGCTAAGATGGGGAGAAGTCTGTCCATAATAAAGCGCTGCTCTGCCTTCTTAACAACACTATCAACAAGGCTGGTCCTACAGGCCCTAGTTCTGTCATGGTTAAAACATATTGATACAACAGTAGCTAAGATGGGGAGAAGTCTGTCCATAATAAAGCGCTGCTCTGCCTTCTTAACAACACTATCAACAAGGCTGGTCCTACAGGCCCTAGTTCTGTCCACTGTACAGAACACTGTGAGTCACTGTGATGTTCTATCATGTAATGTTTATAATTTAGGTGAATGGATGATCTCCGCATGTGTGGTTTCCACCGCAATGCATGGAGTAGGAGGTGTGATGGTGTGGGGGTGCTTTGCTAGTGACACTGTCTGTGATTTATTTAGAATTCAAGGCACAATTAAACAGCATGGCTTCCACAGCATTCTGCAGCAATACGCCATCCCATCTGGTTTGCGCTTAGTGGGATTATCATTTGTTTTTCAACAGGACAATGACCCAACCCACCTCCAGGCTGTGTAAGGGCTATTTGACCAAGAAGGAGAGTGATGGAGTGCTGCATCAGATGACCGGGCCTCCACAATCACCTGACCTCAACCCAATTGAGATGGTTTGGGTTGAGTTGGACCGCAGAGTGAAGGAAAAGCAGCCAACAAGTGCTCAGCATATGCAGGAACTCCTTCAAGACTGTTGGAAAAGCATTCCAGGTGAAGCTGGTTGAGAGAATGCCAAGAGTGTGCAAAGCTGTCATCAAGGCAAAGGGTGGCTACTTTGAAGAATATAAAATATAAAATATATTTGGATTTGTTTAACACTTTTTGGGTTACTACATGATTTCATATGTGTTATTTCATAGTTTTGATGTCTTCACTATTATTGTACAATGTAGAACATAATACAAATAAAGAAAAACCCTGGAATGAGTAGGTGTGGCCAAACTTTTACTGGTAGCATGTGTGACAACTTTTTTTGTCCATTAAAATAACATCAAATTGATCAGCAATACATTGTAGACATTGTTAATGTTGTAAATTACTATTGTAGCTGGAAACGGCTGATTTATTTATGGAATATCTACATAGGCGTACAGAGGTCCATTATCAGCAACCATCACTCCTGTGTTCCAATGGCACGTTGTGTTAGCTAATCCAAGTTTATCATTTTAAAAGGCTAATTGATCATTAGAAAACCCTTTTGCAAACTGTAAAGCAATAAAATTGGCCTTTTTAGACTAGTTGAGTATCTGGAGCATCAGCATTTGTGGGTTTGATTACAGGCTCAATATGACCAGAAACAAAGAACTTTCTTAAACTCATCAGTCTATTCTTGTTCTGAGAAATGAAGGCTATTCCATGTGAGAAATTGCCAAGAAACTGAAGATCTGGTACAACGCTGTGTACTACTCCCTTCACAGAACAGAGCAAACTGGCTCTAACCAGAATAGAAAGAGGAGTGGGAGGCCCCGGTGCACAACTGAGCAAGAGGACAAGTACATTAGAGTGTCTAGTTTGAGAAACAAGCGCCTCACAAGTCCTCAACTGGCAGCTTCATTAAATAGTACCCGCAAAACACCAGTCTCAACGTCAACAGTGAAGAGGCGACTCTGGCATGCTGGCCTTCTAGGCAGAGTTGCAAAGAAAAAACACTCTGCTCCACCAGCCCTGAATGACACGTTGCCACTGGGCATGACATGCCAGCAACAAACGCTGACACTAAACAAGTATATCTGACCAAATTATGAAAGACAAGCATTGTACTTTTGAATTCTGTAAAGTGAGTGTGGAAGAGGTGAAACAATGATTGTTGTCTATCAACAATGACAAGCCACCGGGATCTGACAATCTGGATGGAAAATGACTGAGGATAATAGCGGATGATATTACCACTCCTATTTGACATATCTTCAATCTAAGCCTACTAGAAAATGCGTGCCCTCAGGTCTGTAGGGAAGCAAATGTCATTCCGCTACCCAAGAACAGTAAAGCCCCCTTTACTGGCTCAAATAGCCGACCAATCAGCCTGTTACCAACCCTTAGTAAACTTCTGGAAAAAATTGTGTTTGACCAGATACAGTGCTATTATACAGTAAACAAATTAACAACAGACTTTCAGCACGGCTATAGGGAAGGACATTTGACAAGCACAGCACTTACACAAATGAACCTTATCTTCAAGAGAAATTGATGGTAAAAATATTGTGGGGGCTGTTTTGTTAAACTTCAGTGCCGCTTTTGACATTATCGAGCATAGTCTGCTGCTGGAAGAACCTATGTGTTATGGCTTCACACCCCCTGCTATAATGTGGATAAAGAGTTACCTGTCTAACAGAACACAGAGGGTGTTCTTTAATGGAAGCCTCTCCAACATAATCCAGGTAGAATCAGGAATTCCCCAGGGCAGCTGTTTAGGCCGCTTACTTTTTTCAACCTTTACTAACTTGTTTTGCATAAAGCCAGTGTGTCTACGCATGCGGATGACTCAACACTATACACGTCAGCTACTACAGCGACTGAAATGACTGCAGCACTTAACAAAGAGCTGCAGTTAGTTTCAGAGTGGGTGGCAAGGAATAAGTTAGTCCTAAATATTTCCAAAACTAAAAGCATTATAGTTGGGGAAAATCATTCACTAAACCCTAAACCTAAACTAAATCTTGTAATAAATAAATGTGGAAATTGAGCAAGTTGATGTGACTGAACTGCTTGGAGTAACCCTGGATTGTAAACTGTCATGGTTAAAACATATTGATACAACAGTAGCTAAGATGGGGAGAAGTCTGTCCATAATAAAGCGCTGCTCTGCCTTCTTAACAACACTATCAACAAGGCTGGTCCTACAGGCCCTAGTTCTGTCGCTCTGGACTACTGTTCAGTAGTGTGGTCAGGTGCCACAAAGAGGCACTCAGAACAGGGCAGCACAGCTGGCACTAAAAAGTACACGGAGAGCTAACATTAATGATATGCATGTCAATCACTCCTGGCTCAAAGTGGAGGAGAGATTGACTTCATCACTACTTGTTTTTGTAAGAAGTGTTGACAAGCTGAAGGTACCGAGCTGTCTGTTTAAACTACTAGCACACAGCTCGGACACCTATGTGTACACCACAAGACATGCCACCAGAGGTCTCTTCACAGTCCCCAAGTCCAGAACAGACTATGGGAGGCGCACAGTACTACATAGAGCCATGACTACATGGAACTCTATTCCACGTCAGGTAACTGATGCAAGCAGTAGAATCAGATTTAAAAAACAGGTTGAAATACATCTTATGGAACAACGGGTACTGTGAAGCGACACACAAAAGATACAGACACGCATACAAGCACTAGCACACGCACTCTACACACACGTACGTTGTAATGTTGTTGTATGGTGGTAATATACATGTTGTAGTGTAGATATGTAGTGGTGAAATAATGTTATATGATGTACTGTTTTATATTTTGTTTTATGTGTGATATAAGTGCCTTAACGTGTTTGGACCCCAGGAACAGTAGCTGCTGCCTGGGTAGCAGCTAATGGGGATCCCTAATAAATACAAATACAAATACCTGCAGGCATTATGTAAAATGTTACCCTGTGTATTAACAAAGGCATTTCAATGTTTCTCTCTCTTCTCCCTCTGCACTCTCTCTCCCCATGCTCCCTCTCCATTCATACTTTGTCTCTCTCTCTCTCTCTCTCTCTCTCTGTATCTCTCTCTCTCTCTGTATCTCTCTCTCTCTCTCTCTCTCTCTCTCTCTCTCTCTCTCTCTCTTTTCTCTGTCAATATCTGTCCTTCTCTCTCTCTCTCTCTCTCTCTGTATCTCTGTCTCTGTATCTCTTTCTCTTTCTGTCTCTCTCTCTCTATGTTTCTCTGTATCTCTCTCTCTCTCTCTCTCTCTCTCTTTTCTCTGTCAATATCTGTCCTTCTCTCTCTCTCTCTCTCTCTCTGTATCTCTGTCTCTGTATCTCTTTCTCTTTCTGTCTCTCTCTATATGTTTCTCTGTATCTCTCTATCTCTCTCTCTCTCTCTCTCTTTTCTCTGTCAATATCTGTCCTTCTCTCTCTCTCTCTCTCTGTATCTCTGTCTCTGTATCTCTTTCTCTTTCTGTCTCTCTCTATATGTTTCTCTGTTTTTCTCTCTCTCTCTCTTTATTTCTCTCTCTGTATCTCTTTCTCATTCTCTTTCCCTCTTTGTTTCTCTCTCTCTGTATCTCTTTCTGTCTCTCTCTCTGTTTCTCTCTCTTTGTATCTCTTTCTCTGTATCTCTTTGTCTTTCTCTCTCTCTCTGTCTCTGTCTTTCTCTCTTTCGCTCTGTCTCATTCTCTTTCTCTCAGGTGGAGTGATGAAGTCCTGCTCCTACAAGTCTTTCTGTAGCCAGGCCAACAGTCAGGGTTACCGGTCACCAGGGGTCAGAGTTCACTGCTGTTTCTTTGATGACTGCAACGTGACAGGAAACGTATCCAAGCTGGAAGGAAGTCTCAGCTACCTGCTGCTCCTCTTTCCTCTGCTCCTCCACTGGATCTCAAACTAAACATATAACCTTAACCCAACACAAACCAACAGCCATGCCAACTACCCCACCTACCTCCCGTCCCTACCCTACTCTACCCGATTCTAACCCCAACTCTCCAAGCCTCAGCTACCATCCCCACTCTTGCTATGGCCGACTACGCCATCTAACTCTACCTATCTGAGGTATCTAAAGTAACACACACTAAAATAACCATTGATATCACCAACCCAGAACAAACCCAGCCCAGAACAAACCCAACCCAGAACAAACCCAACCCAGAACAAACCCAACCCAAACCAACCTAACCTACAACAAACCCAACCCAAACCACCCTAACCCTAACCCAGTCATGCAAACGAACTACCCTTACCTACTGTACCCGCCACTCCCAATCTAAGTATAGCCAACTATGTAATCTACCTCCTCGCCATTCCAAAGTTCCTAGCCATAAAGGAAGGCCCATATCCTTCAGCAACAACTTCTCTAGCCTCCACCTACAGCTCCTCAAGATATGCCGACATCCTTATCCCATCCTTCACTAGCTAATTCCTTCACTCTAACCCAAACCCTGTCCCATTTAATTTCTTTCATTCCTCAAACAACAGCAACACACACGGCCGCTAAATCACGCTAAAGTGTCAGCTAAAGATCTGGACGGGTTCCAATCGGGTACTCCTAAGATGATTGGCTGGACGTACAGGTGTTCAAGCCAAACACAGACCTTTTCACTATTTGTAACTATGGGATTGAAGGAACTTAACCTGGTCCAAGATCTGTTTGTGCTGTCTTGCCAACTCCTATGGTCATTGTCACGAGTTAGCAAGACATTCGTTTTGGAAATCCTAATACTTGACAGTTTCATCAGCTGTCCGGTTGGCTGGTCTCAGATGATCCCGCAGGTTAAAGAAGCCGGAAGTCGAGGTCTAGGGCTGGCATGGTTACACGTGGTCTGCGTTTGTGAGGCCGGTTGAACATACTTCCAAATTCTCTAAAATGACTTTAGAGGCAGCTTATGGTAGAAAAATTAACATTACATTTTCTGGCAACTGCTCTTGTGGACATTCTTGCGGTCAGCATGCCAGTTGCACACTCTCTCAAAACTTGAGACATCTGTGGGATTGTGTTGTGTGACAAAGCGACTGTCACGCTGGTATGAAGGGATCGGGAGACAGGCGCAGGAATGCGTAATAGGGTTTTATATTTTCCCAAATTACAGCGTGCCGTGTAAAGGCACGGGGACGAAGACCATACAAAACACATATACAAAACACAGGGTTGACACCCAAAACAAAAGAGAGAGTACCTCAAATAAATACCACACGCGCACAATGACTATCACACGGGACAAGACCCGTAATCATCTGAGCAATCCACAAGGGCACGTAAGCCAAAACACACAGTCACACGACCAACGTACATAGTAAAAATAATCGAAAGGACCATGGTGAACAAAGGGCACACTTATACAATTACTAATCACTGGGAATAGGGATCCGGTGAGCGTAATGACAGTTCCGGAGGGATCCATGACAGCGACACGTTTTAGAGTGGCCTTTTATTGTCCCCAGCACAAGGTGCACCTGTGTAATGATCATGCTGTTTAATTAGTTTCTTGATATGCCACACCTGTCAGGTGGATGGATTATCTTGGCAAAGGAGAAATGCTCACTAACAGGGATGTACACAAATTTGTGCACAAAATTTGAGATAAATAAACTTTTTGTACGTATGGAAAATTTATGGGACACTTTACATTTACGTTGAGTTTATATTTTTGTTCAGTATAGAAAGAAAATAGAAAAACAACATTTGCGAGATAAGGTGAAGAAAGGAGAGATGAGATGAGGGAAGGAGAGATAAGGTGAGGGTTGGAGAGATAAGGTGAGAGAAGGAGAGATAAGGTGAGAGAAGGAGAGATAAGGTGAGAGAAGGAGAGATAAGGTGAGAGAAGGAGAGATAAGGTGAGGGACAGAGAGATAAGGTGAGGGAGGGAGAGATAAGGTGAGGATTGGAGAGATAAGGTGAGGTAAGGAGAGATAAGGTGAGGGTTGGAGAGATAAGGTGAGAGAAGGAGAGATAAGGTGAGAGAAGGAGAGATAAGGTGAGAGAAGGAGAGATAAGGTGAGAGAAGGAGAGATAAGGTGAGGATTGGAGAGATAAGGTGAGGTAAGGAGAGATAAGGTGAGGGTTGGAGAGATAAGGTGAGAGAAGGAGAGATAAGGTGAGAGAAGGAGAGATAAGGTGAGAGAAGGAGAGATAAGGTGAGAGAAGGAGAGATAAGGTGAGGGAAGGAGAGATAAGGTGAGGGAAGGAGAGATAAGGAGAGATAAGGAGAGAGAGGGAGAGAAGGTGAGGGAAGGAGAGATAAGGTGAGGGAAGGAGAGATAAGGTGAGGGACGTAGAGATAAGGTGAGGGACGTAGAGATAAGGTGAGGGACGTAGAGATAAGGTGAGGGACGGAGAGATAAGGTGAGGGAAGGAGAGATACAGTGAGGGTTGGAGAGATACGGTGAGGGTTGGAGAGATAAGGTGAGAGAAGGAGAGATAAGGTGAGAGAAGGAGAGATAAGGTGAGGGAAGGGGAGATAAGGTGAGGGAAGGGGAGATAAGGTGAGGGAAGGAGAGATAAGGTGAGGGAAGGGGAGATAAGGTGAGGGAAGGGGAGATAAGGTGAGGGAAGGAGATAAGGTGAGGGAAGGGGAGATAAGGTGAGAGAAGGAGAGATAAGGTGAGGGAAGGGGAGATAATGTGAGAGAAGGAGAGATAAGGTGAGGGAAGGGGAGATAAGGTGAGGGAAGGGGAGATAAGGTGAGGGAAGGAGAGATAAGGTGAGGGAAGGGAGATAAGGTGAGGGAAGGGGAGATAAGGTGAGGGAAGGGGAGATAAGGTGAGGGAAGGGGAGATAAGGTGAGGGAAGGAGAGATAAGGTGAGAGAAGGAGAGATAAGGTGAGAGAAGGAGAGATAAGGTGAGGGAAGGGGAGATAAGGTGAGGGAAGGAGAGATAAGGTGAGGGAAGGGGAGATAAGGTGAGGGAAGGGGAGATAAGGTGAGGGAAGGGGAGATAAGGTGAGAGAAGGAGAGATAAGGTGAGAGAAGGAGAGATAAGGTGAGGGAAGGAGAGATAAGGTGAGGGAAGGAGAGATAAGGTGAGAGAAGGAGAGATAAGGTGAGCTAAGGAGAGATAAGGTGAGGGAAGGAGAGATAAGGTGAGGGAATGGGAGATAAGGAAAGGGAAGGAACTCTACATCTACCCCACTGGGCACACACTGGTTGAATAAACATTGGTTCAACGTCATTTGTCAAACTATTTTAATGTGGAATCAACGTGGACAACACATTTGGATTCACAAAAAGTCATCAACCAGTACTGTTTTCATCTCATTTCAACCAGCATTGTAGCCATTGACATTTGGGTAAAACTTCAACTAAAATACAATGACTTCTTAAACAGATCAGAGACCTCTTGCATCTTTAGAGCAAGGAGCTTCTTCAAAAAGAAACTCAACATTGCTCTTATGGTCTTAGCAGAAACAGACGAAAAAAGGACAATTGTTGGAAGAACTAGGAACTCAATCTACTCCTACTGTAATGTGTAACTATATATATTCTGGGTATTCGACTCCTCCGTGATAGAACCAACAGAGATGATCTAAACTAAAAGAACGCATTGTTCCACTTTTTTTCTCCTCTGTAGTCAACTGTAAATACATTCAATAAAATAGCCTTTTTTTTCTGTATTTCCATTGTGTGGGTCTTTGTTTTCAGTAATATATTAATATATGAAGAATATATAGTTATCTTTCAGAAACTAGAGCCTTGGGGTGGATCATCAATTTAGATGTATTAAAACGGTAAACATAAAAAAAACACACAGTTTCAACCAATGTGTTTTATTACATATTTACATGTATAGCATATTTATTACAGAGTTATTACAGATTTATATAATACATATATAACCTAATTATTAACCATTTATAAATTACTTACAAACCATCTTATCATTTATTTTGATTCAAGCCACTATGGTAAATCACACATTTGTATATAATCACATTTGGGAAGAGGTTTCTAGCAAGTTAAGCGAGGTTTGTCATGTTATCTGTAATCTAACGTAGCAGGCGTAAAAGAAACACCTGAAACTAGATCCCCTACAAACTGTCTGTCGGAGGAGGTTCTCTTCTGCACTGTTCAACAAATCCAGTAAATGTAGAGGAGGAGTTAAGATGGAGTGTTGCTTTGTTATTGTCCAAAAGCAGAAGTCGTGTCACAGGCTCTCTTTCAATTTCCCCTGACAACAGGAACATCCACAGCCTCTCTTTCCATTTCCCCTGAAAACCGGAACATCCACAGGCTCTCTTTCCATTTCCCCTGAAAACCGGAACATCCACAGGCTCTCTTTCCATTTCCCCTGAAAACCAGAACATCCACAGGCTCTCTTTCCATTTCCCCTGAAAACCAGAACATCCACAGGTTCTCTTTCCATTTCCCCTGAGAACCGGAACATCCAGTTGTTGGGGACTCAGCAGAGGCCGTCATTCAGGGCAGGTGGGGCAGAGCCCACATTTTTTGCAAAAAAATGTAATAAATATTTATATATACACTACCAGTCAAACACCTACTCATTCAAGGGTTTTTCTTTATTTTTACTATTTTCTACATTGTCGAATAATAGTGAAGACATCACAACTATGAAATAACACATATGGAATCATGTAGTAACCAAAAAAGCTTTGCACACTCTTGGCATTCTCTCAACCAGCTTCATGAGGTAGTCACCTGGAATGCATTTCAATTAACAGGTGTGCCTTCTTAAAAGTTAATATGTGGAATTTCTTTCCTTCTGAGCCAATCAGTTGTGAAGTGACAAGGTAGGGGTGGTATACAGAAGATAACTCTATTTGGTAAAAGACCAAGTCCATATTATGGCAAGAACAGATCAAATAAGCAAAGAGAAACGACAGCCCATCATTACTTTAAGACATGAAGGTCAGTCAACACGGAACATTTCAAGAACTTTGAAAGTTTCTTTATGTGCAGTTTCAAAAACCATCAAGCTCTATGATGAAACTGGCTCTCATGAGGACCGCCACAGGAATGGAAGACCCAGAGTTACCTCTGCTGCAGAGGATAAGTTCATTAGAGTTACCAGCCTCAGAAATTGCAGCCCAAATAAATGTTTCACAGAGGTCAAGTAACAGACACATATCAACATCAACTCTTCAGAGGAGACTGTGTGAATCAGGCCTTCATGGTCGAATTGCTGCAAAGAAACCACTACTAAAGTACACCAATAAGAAGAAGAGAGTTGCTTGGGCCAAGAAACACGAGCAATGGACATTAGACCGGTGGAAATGTGTCCTTTGGTCTGGAGTCCAAATTGGAGACTTTTGGTTCCAATCGCCGTGTCTTTGTGAGACGCGGTATGGGTAAACGGATGATCTCCACATGTGTATTTCCCACCGTGAAGCATGGAGGAGGAGGTGTTATGGTTTGGAGGTGCTTTTCTGGTGACACTGTCTGTGATGTACTCACAATTCAAGGCACACTTAACCAGCATGGCTACCACAGCATTCTGCAGCGATACACCATTCCATCTGGTCAGAACTTTTGGGTCCTGCCATAGAGTTATATTACAAGTGCCCTTCCAAGAAGGCTCAAGGTCATTGGCCACAGATAAAATGACGTCAAATCACGTTATATGTACAGTAGCTTTGATTGGACTGATCATGTCAAGTCTTAGCTAGCAGTCATCATCATGAGTCAAGTCGACAATCTACTGGCAAATCCTTCTTAATCCTTGTCATATGAAGAGAAATAATGAAGAGAAATTAGACTCTTAAACACTGTACCCTGCAATCACACCTTTAACCCTGGTCTTGCTCCCCAATATCTCTCTGACTTACTCTTTCCTTACCGCCCTGCTCGGTCCCTTAGATCAGCTGAACTTGGTTTGTTGACCGTCCCTCGTTTCCGGTTGTCCACTGTAGGTGGGAGGTCATTTGGTTTTAATGCTCCTAAATTATGGAATTCACTACCTCTTACACTACGCAATACCTCATCCGTGGGTGCATTCAAGATCCAGTTGAAGACATATCTGTTTGACATGCATTTTGGGTAGTGTGTATCCTATGTGACTGCGATGTATGTGTGTGTGTGTTCTGAATGTATTGTAATGTGCAATGTAAAGCGACCTTGAGCTATGGAAAGGCGCTATATAAATAAAACTTCTTCTTCTTCTTCTTCTACAT
The DNA here is from genome assembly GCA_030435695.1 of Brachymystax lenok tsinlingensis. Taxonomy (NCBI): domain Eukaryota; kingdom Metazoa; phylum Chordata; class Actinopteri; order Salmoniformes; family Salmonidae; genus Brachymystax; species Brachymystax lenok. The sequence goes on from CM059780.1 coordinate 6,368,561, forward strand.
GTGACTAATAAACACTCTGAATCTGAATCCTACACACTGCTGCAACATCAACAAACGCTTGGCACCTAAAACACCATAATATGTTCGGGATAAATGCTCTCACGGGATAACTGACACATCCTAACTTGACAGTGTCTTCTCTGTTTCACCACTCTCTCCACCGGGTCTGCGTCGCACCAAATGGCAGGGGGTTTGTTCAATTTCAGTTGATCCTCCTCAACATTTAACGACACCCCAGTTATCCATCCTTTCAAAGGTGCCCTGGTCCGAAGAGCAAAGCAAGTTACAGGTCCTGTCCTGAAGAGCACCTGCTCCCTTTGAATGGTAACTTTCACCGATTCACCAGAGCCCAACCTCTTCTCCACCCAACCTGACACCACATATGGATCAGCCAGAAGGCAAGGATCCATTCTCTCCAAAACTCTCACTCCCACTTGGCCAGAATCATCCTTGTCATCTTCTGGATAAAGTCCAAACTCAGCAGTCTTCATCGCACCTGGAACCACAGTTAATTCATCCTCACTCTCCTGAGATTCCATTTCTGAGCTACCAGAGCAGGTTTTTTATATTTTTGTACTTGAAGCCAATCTTCCTCACCACACTGCTTCCCTATACACTCAGGTCCTTTCCTCACCACACTGCTTCCCTATACACTCAGGTCCTTTCCTAACCACACTGCTTCCCTATACACTCAGGTCCTTTCCTAACCACACTGCTTCCCTATACACTCAGGTACTTTCCTAACCACACTGCTTCCCTATACACTCAGGTACTTTCCTAACCACACTGCTTCCCTATACACTCAGGTCCTTTCCTAACCACACTGCTTCCCTATACACTCAGGTCCTTTCCTAACCACACTGTTTCCCTCTACACTCAGGTCCTTTCCTAACCACACTGCTTCCCTATACACTCAGGTCCTTTCCTCACCACACTGCTTTCCTATACACTCAGGTCCTTTCCTAACCACACTGCTTCCCTATACACTCAGGTCCTTTCCTCACCACACTGCTTCCCTCTACACTCAAGTCCTTTCCTCACCACACTGCTTCCCTATACACTCAGGTCCTTTCCTAACCACACTGCTTCCCTCTACACTCAGGTCCTTTCCTCACCACACTGCTTCCCTATACACTCAGGTCCTTTCCTAACCACACTGCTTCCCTCTACACTCAGGTCCTTTCCTCACCACACTGCTTCCCTATACACTCAGGTCCTTTCCTCACCACACTGCTTCCCTCTACACTCAGGTCCTTTCCTCACCACACTGCTTCCCTCTACACTCAGGTCCTTTCCTAACCACACTGCTTCCCTCTACACTCAGGTCCTTTCCTAACCACACTGCTTCCCTATACACTCAGGTCCTTTCCTCACCACACTGCTTCCCTCTACACTCAGGTCCTTTCCTCACCACACTGCTTCCCTCTACACTCAGGTCCTTTCCTCACCACACTGCTTCCCTCTACACTCAGGTCCTTTCCTCACCACACTGCTTCCCTATACACTCAGGTCCTTTCCTAACCACACTGCTTCCCTATACACTCAGGTCCTTTCCTCACCACACTGCTTTCCTATACCCTCAGGTCCTTTCCTTCTTCCTCTTTCCGCCCCTTCATCCGCTGTGATAGCAAACTGTTCAAATGGTTCTTGTAACTTGAATTTCATGGCATGACGCGTCCACTCGAAAAGCTCTACCAGCTGCCATTACTCCTCACGGCCCCGTCTGCAACAACACCTCATAACGGGTTTTTTTTTAACACTAGGAAATGTATATAGCTCAAACGGTGTTAATTAATAACATCTCATATAGTATTTTTAACCGTTATGCCAAGAGGTCCGTATCTCTTGACAAGGTCAATCAGTGTTGGGTTAAGGACATTGTAATATTAGATATGGTTAGGGTCGGTTTGCTCTTAATAACAGAACTCGGCTAGGCGAAGCGAATATCTGTGCCTCGCACGCTCCCTTAAAAGAACTTCGGTTGAAAAACGTCCCTCTTGAGACGCCGTAGCAACAATATACACTTCCTCCAAATAGTCTGAATTCATTTAAGATGAATCAAGAAATCTGTTATCAATTTTGAAGCTTTTTGCAGAGTTCTTAATGGAGTATTTTTACATCCTGCCAACATCCAATAGCACCTGCCCTGCTTAATGTGTCTGCTCTACACGGCCCTGCCAACATCCAATAGCACCTGCTCTCCTTAATGTGTCTGCTCTACACGGCCCTGCCAACATCCAATAGCACCTGCTCTCCTTAATGTGTCTGCTCTACGCGGCCCTGCCAACATCCAATAGGACCTGCCCTGCTTAATGTGTCTGCTCTACACGGCCCTGCCAACATCCAATAGCACCTGCCCTGCTTAATGTGTCTGCTCTACACGGCCCTGCCAACATCCAATAGCACCTGCCCTGCTTAATGTGTCTGCTCTACACGGCCCTGCCAACATCCAATAGCACCTGCTCTCCTTAATGTGTCTGCTCTACACGGCCCTGCCAACATCCAATACCAACAATAGACTGACTGGGAAGGTGATTTCCCACAGTCAAAGTCCCGCCATAAAAGCTACAATGCTAATATTTCTGTAAACTCTTCAGATTAGTGTTCTGTGGGTGTCACTGAGTAGGCTGGTACACTGTTTCATGGATGCACAATCCATAGGTAAGGCTGTACAGTGTACAGAACGAACTACAAAAATCCCTGAAACTGGAGACACTTATCTCCCTCACTAGCTTTAAGCACCAGCTGTCAGGGCAGCTCACAGATCACTGCACCTGTACATAGCCCATCTGTAAATAACCCAACCAACTACCTCATCCCCTACCGTAGTCATTTATTTATCTTGCTCCTTTGCACCCCAGTATTTCTACTTTGCACATTCATCTACTGCACATCTACCATCCCAGTGTTTAATTATTATATTGTATTATATTATATTGTAATTACTTCGCCACCATGGCCTATTTATTGCCTTACCTTCCTTTATTACCTCATTTGCACACATTGTATATAGATTTGTTTTTCTACTGTATTACTGACTGTATGTTTGTTTACTCCATGTGTAACTCAGTGTTGTTGTTTTGCTTTATCTTGGCCAGGTCGCAGCTGTATATGAGAACTTGTTGTCAACTTGCCTGCCTGGTTAAATAAAGGTGAAATAAATAAATAAATAAATAAAATAAAAACATAAGTATGCCCCCAATGCAATTCTGCTAGTTCAACTGACTGTGACTTCTTTGGTTCAATTTAAGTAATTATTGTATTTTGTTAAATTCATATAACAACATTTAAACCTTGTTTAGTGTTATGTAGTCTAAATATGGCATGATTCCACTATTTGTTTTGTTTACATTGGTTTCAATGCAGGACTTTTATTTTGAAGACGAACCGCCGATTCCACTGTCGTTGCCCACGCTAATGCTGTTCACCTTGGTCACTAGGCGCCAGCTCATGACAAACGAGACATAGTTAGCCAGGTTTTAAAATATATATATATATATGTTCTCAGCACTGCCAGAAATCGGATGCTCAAGGAGGCTTTCTATACAATCGTTGCGTAAAAGCTGGATGGGAAACTGACATGTCCGTTTGCGATATTACAAAAACAAAGAAGTTACGGGAAATAAGGAACACTATTTTATTTCTCTCCGTCAGACATCATTGCACCTGTTATAGAACAGGAGAATATCTACTGCCGTTTTCTTTTACACACTGGGTGAAGCCCCCCCAGCTCTGCCTCGTCAGCAAAAACAACAACAGTGGTGGTGACGCTATTTCTATAAAGTATAAAATAAAAAAAAAGATGTAACTTTGTTGTTGTTGTTGTTGTCAATGGGACCATTGTCTGCAAGACCGTACAGTTTGTCTTACTTTACAATACCTAGTATCCCGTCAACTCTTGACTGTCACCGTGTGTGAGTGGGTTTCATCCTTATAATTGTAATACGTGCAGTAGCCACTGGGTGGCAGTACAGGAAAACTTTTAACCATTACAAGCACTCCCTTAATGAAAAACTGGACTTTCATTCGCAATACACAACTACATAGATAGTAGACAGATATTGCACTGACATATATATATATATATATATATATTTAAACTATTGTATGTATACAACAACAACACATCCTATAGCAACCATTTGATGCATGTCATGGCAATAACATTTCATGACATTTATGAGTTTCTGACTTATAGCTTTGGATGAAAATAGAAAGAAATATGGTGATTGTGAGTCTATGGAGAGGATATGGCTGTAGACACACGAAGCATTGTGTCTGCGTACCAACTTACACTACAGAACTACACTAAATTACCAAAAGTATGTGGACACCTGCTCGTCGAACATCTCGTTCCAAAATCATGGGCATTAGTACGGAGTTGGTCCCCCCCTTTGCTGGCTATAACAGCCTCCACTCGTTTGAGACGGCTTTCCACTAGTTGTTGGAACAGTGCTGCGGGGACTTGCTTCCATTCAGCCACAAGAGCATTAGTGAGGTCGGGCACTGATGTTGGGCGATTAGGCCTGGCTGTCGCCGTTCCAATTCAGCCCAAAGGTGTTCAATGGGGTGGAGGTAAGGGCTCTGTTCAAGTTCTTTCACACCGATCTCGACATACCATTTCTGTATAGACCTCGCTTTGTGCACAGTGGCATTGTCATGCTGAAACAGGAAAGGGTCTTCCTCAAACTGTTGCCACAATGTTGGAGGCACTGAATCATCTGTAATGTCATTGTATGCTGTAGCGTTAAGATTTTCCTTCACTGGAACTAAGGGACTTAGTCTGAACCATGAAAAACAGCACCAGACCAGGTAACGTTCTCTCAGATTAGTCCGTCAGACTGCCAGATGATAAATCGTGATTCATCACTCCAGAGAACGAGTTTCCAATGCTCCAGAGTCCAATGGCGGCAAGCTTTACACCATTCCAGCCCATGCTTGGCATTGCGCATGGTGATCTTAGGCTTGTGTGTGGCTGCTCAGCCATGGAAACCCATTTCATGAAGCTCCCGACAAACAGTTATTGTGCTGACGTTGCATCCAGAGGCAGTTTGGAACTCGGTAGTGAGTGTTGCAACCGAGGACAGATGATTACGTGCTATGCGCTTCAGCACTCGGCAGTCCCGTTCTGTGAGCTTTTGTGGCCTACCACTTTGCGGTTGAGCCGTTGTTGCTCTTAGACATTTTCGCTTCACAATAACAACAACATTTTGACGAACTGACTTGTTGGAAAGTTGGATTCATAGGACAGTGCCACATTTAAAGTCACTGAGCTCTTCAGTAAGAGCCATTCTACAGCCAATGTTTGTCTATGGAGATTGCATGGCTGTGTGCTCTATTTTATACACATGTCAGCAACAGTCTGTTGGTGAGTTTGGTGGGGATACCAGTAAGGAGGGTGTTTCAGTAGTCCAGTCAGGAGGTCTGGCTGTCGCCGCATGAAGCGTTGTGTCAGCATACTAAATTTACACTACATAACTATACGGAATAACTCGTTTTTTTGAACAAACTCCCCTTTTTGTTTGGACATATCTCTGGACAAATTGTGGAAACCCTTCATCAAGCATCCCCACCCCCTTCACCTAGTCAGCCTAAAGCACCACTTCACTACACCACCACCCCTCCCTCCACCCCTCACTTAACATCCTAATTAAGGTTGGAGAAAGCCTTGCAAACAGAGCTGATGGGTTCTGATTCGGGGCCAGCCAGGGGGCAGAGTGGAAGCTGTCTGTGGATGGGAGTGGCTGAGTAGTGGCCCAAACTGCACACACGCACGGACTCACACAGACAGACAGACACACGCACACAGACACAGACACAGACAGACACACACACACACACACACACACAGACACAGACACAGACACACACACACACACACACACACACACACACACACACACACACACACACACACACACACACACACACACACACATACACACACACACACACACACACACACACAGGCCTATAGCAGAACAGGCCCCAGAGCCTCACAGTTTGGGGTCAGTCTCTATCCTGCCTAGGGGCAGCCCGTTCCACAGTGTGTGTGTGTGTGTGAGAGAGAGAGAGTGTGTGTGTGTGTGTGTGTGTGTGTTTGTTTGTCACAGTTTGGGGTCAGTGTCTATCCTGCTCCAGGGCAGCCCGTTCACACCCTCACACCTGCCTGTCAGATTAGAGACCTGCCAGGGGTAGAGGAAAATAACGGCAGAGTGTGGTGTGGAGGAGATGCAGTAGACTGGAGAGATGGAAAGACAGATAAAGAAGAAAAGCACGAGAGAAATGACAGAATGAGAAATGACAGAATGACAGAAGGATAAATGACAGAAGGAGAAATGACAGAATGATAAATAACAGAAGGAGAAATGACAGAATGACAGAAGAAATGACAGAATGAGAAATAACAGAAGGAGAACTGACAGAAGGAGAAATGACAGAATGAGAAATAACAGAAGAAAAAATTGTCTAAAGTTGAAAACATCAATACAGATCAATACGGGTAGTAGAAAACATCAATACAGATCAATACAGATCAATACGGATAGTAGAAAACGTCAATACAGATCAATACGGATAGTAGAAAACATCAATACAGATCAATACGGGTAGTAGAAAACATCAATACAGATCAATACGGATAGTTGAAAACATCAATACAGATCAATACGGATAGTAGGAAACATCAATACAGATCAATACGGGTAGTAGAAAACATCAATACAGATCAGTACGGATAGTTGAAAACATCAATACAGATCAATACGGGTAGTAGAAAACATCAATACAGATCAATACGTGTAGTAGAAAACATCAATACAGATCAATACGGATAGTAGAAAACATCAATACAGATCAATACGGATAGTAGAAAACATCAATACAGATCAATACGGGTAGTAGAAAACATCAATACAGATCAATACGGGTAGTAGAAAACATCAATACAGATCAATACGGATAGTTGAAAACATCAATACAGATCAATGCGGGTAGTAGACAACATCAATACAGATCAATACGGATAGTTGAAAACATCAATACAGATCAATACGGGTAGTAGAAAACATCAATACAGATCAATACGGGTAGTAGAAAACATCAATACAGATCAATACGGATAGTAGAAAACATCAATACAGATCAATACGGGTAGTAGAAAACATCAATACAGATCAATACGGATAGTAGAAAACATCAATACAGATCAATACGGGTAGTAGAAAACATCAATACAGATCAATACGGGTAGTAGAAAACATCAATACAGATCAATACGGATAGTTGAAAACATCAATACAGATCAATACGGATAGTAGAAAACATAAATACAGATCAATACGGGTAGTATAAAACATCAATACTGATCAATACGGATAGTAGAAAACATCAATACAGATCAATACGGATAGTAGAAAACATCAATACAGATCAATACGGGTAGTAGAAAACATCAATACAGATCAATACGGGTAGTAGAAAACATCAATACAGATCAATACGGATAGTTGAAAACATCAATACAGATCAATGCGGGTAGTAGACAACATCAATACAGATCAATACGGATAGTTGAAAACATCAATACAGATCAATACGGGTAGTAGAAAACATCAATACAGATCAATACGGGTAGTAGAAAACATCAATACAGATCAATACGGATAGTTGAAAACATCAATACAGATAAATACGGATAGTAGAAAACATCAATACAGATCAATACGTGTAGTATAAAAACCTGTTTTCACTTCGTCATTATGGGGTATTGTGATGTCATTATGGGGTATTGTGATGTCATTATGGGGTATTGTGATGTCATTATGGGGTATTGTGTGTAAGTTGATGAGGAAAAAAAGAATGTCATACATTTTAGAATAAGGCTGTAACGTAACAAAATGTGGAAAAAGTCAAGGCGTCTGAATAATTTCCGAATGCGCTGTATGCACCAAAGACTTCAATAAAATGTTTTGCCATTCATAATATACGATAGGCTGTGTATTGTATTTATTTATTTTTATTTCACCTTTATTTAATCAGGTAGGCAAGTTGAGAACAAGTTCTCATTTACAACTGCGACCTGGCCAGGATAAAGCAAAGCAGTTCGACACATACAACAACACAGAGTTACACATGGAATAAAACAAACATACAGTCAATAATACAGTAGAAAAAAACAAATCTATATACCAAGAGTGCAAATGAGGTAGGATAAGGAAGGTAAGGCAATAAATAGGCCATGGTGGCAAAGTAAATTACAATATAGAATTTAAACACTGGAATGGTAGATGTGCAGTAGATGAATGTGCAATGTAGAAAAACTGGGGTGCAAAGAAACAAGATAAATAAATAAATACGGTAGGGGATGAGGTAGTTGGTTGGGCTATTTACAGATGGGCTATATACAGGTGCAGGGATCTGTGAACTGCTCTGACAGCTGGTGCTTAAAGCCAGTGAGGGAGATAAGTGTCTCCAGTTTCAGAGATTTTGTAGCTCGTTCCAGTCATTGGCAGCAGAGAACTGGAAGGAGAGTCGGCCAAAGGAGGAATTGGCTTTGGGGGTGACCAGTGAGATATACCTGCTGGAGCGCATGCTACGGGTTGGTGCTGCTAAGGTGACCAGCGAGCTGAGATAAGGCAGGACTTTACCTAGCAGCGACTTGTAGATGACCTGGAGCCAGTGGGTATGGCGACGAGTGTAAAGCGAGGGCCAGCCAACGAGAGCGTACAGGTCGCAGTGGTGGGTGGTATATGGGGCTTTGGTAACAAAATGGATGGCACTGTGATAGACTGCATCCAATTTGTTGAGTAGAGTATTGGAGGCTATTTTGTAAATGACATCATTGAAGTTGAGGATCGGTAGGATGATCAGTTTTATGAGGGTATGTTTGGCAGCATGAGTGAAGGATGCTTTGTTGCGAAATAGGAAGCCAATTCTAGATTTAATTTTAGATTGGATATGTTTGATGTGAGTCTGGAAGGAGAGTTTACAGTCTAACTAGACACCTAGATATTTGTAGTTGTCCACATAATCTAAGACAGAACCGTCCAGAGTAGTGATGCTGGACGGGGGGACAGGTGCGGGCAGCGATCGGTTGAAGAGCATGCATTTAGTTTTACTTGCGTTTAAGAGCAGTTGTAGGCCACAGAAGGAGAGTTGTATGACATTGAAGCTCGTCTGGAGGGTAGTTAACACAGTGTCCAAAGAGGGGCCAGAAGTATACAGAATGGTGTCGTCTGGGTAGAGGGGAATCAGGGACTCACCTGCAGCAAGAGCGACATCATTGATGTATACAGAGAAGAGAGTCGCCCCAAGAATTGAACCCTGTGGCTCCCCCATAGAGACTGCCAGAGGCCCGGACAACAGGCCCTCTGATTTGACACACTGAACTCTATCGGAGAAGTAGTTGGTGAACCATGCGAGGCAATCATTTGAGAAACCAAGGCTGTCGAGTCTGCCGATAAGGATGTGGTGATTGACAGAGTCGAAAGCCTTGGCCAGATCAATGAAAACGGCTGCACAGTAATGTCTCTTATCGATGGCGGTTATGATGTCATTTAGGACCTTGAGCGTGGCTGAGGTGCACCCATGACCAGCCCTGAAACCAGATTGCATAGCAGAGAAGGTACGGTGGGATTCGAAATGGTTGGTAATCTGTTTGTTAACTTGGCTTTCAAAGGCCTTAGAAAGGCAGGGTAGGATAGATATAGGTCTATAGCAGTTTGGGTCAAGAGTGTCTCCCCCTTTGAAAAGGGGGATGACCGCAGCTGCTTTCCAGTCTTTGGGAATCTCAGACGTCACGAAGGAGAGGTTGAACAGGCTAGTAATAGGAGTTGCAACAATTTCAGCAGATAATTTTAAAAACAAAGGGTCCAGATTGTCTAGCCCGGCTGATTTGTAGGGGTCCAGATTTCGCAGCTCTTTCTGAACATCAGCTAATTGGATTTGGGAGAAGGAGAAATGAGGGAGGCTTGGGCGAGTTGCTGTGGAGGGTGCAGGGCTGTTGACCGGGGTAGGGGTAGCCAGGTGGAAAGCATGGCCAGCCAGAGAAAAATGCTTATTGAAATTCTCAATTATTGTGGGTTTATCGGTGGTGACAGCGTTTCCTATCCTCAGTGCAGTGGGCAGCTGGGAGGAGGTGCTCTTATTCTCCATAGACTTTACAGTGTCCCAGAACCTTTTTGAGTTTGTGTTACAGGAGGCAAATTTCTGCTTGAAAAAGCTAGCCTTGGCTTTCTTAACTGCCTGTGCATATTGGTTCCTGACTTCCCTGAAAAGTTGCATATCACGGGAGCTGTTCGATGCTAATGCAGAACGCCATAGGATGTTTTTGTGCTACCAACCAGGCATCCTCTACAACCAGGCATCCTCTACTGACGGGATGAGGTCAATATCCTTCCAGGATACCCGGGCCAGGACGATTAGAAAGGCCTGCTCGCAGAAGTGTTTTAGGGAGCGTTTGACAGTGATGAGGGGTGGTCGTTTGACCGCCAACCCATTACGAATGCAGGCAATGAGGCAGTGATCGCTGAGATCTTGGTTGAAAACAACAGGGGTGTATTTGGAGGGCAAGTTAGTTAAGATGACATCTATGAGAGTGCCTGTGTTTACGGCTTTGGGATTGTACCTAGTAGGTTCAATTATGATTTGTGTGAGGTTGAGGGCATCAGGCTTAGATTGTAGGATGGCCGGGGTGTTAAGCATGTCCCAGTTTAGGTCACCTAGCAGCACGAACTCTGAAGATAGATGGGGGGCAATCAGTTCACATATGGTGTCCAGAGCACAGCTGGGGGCAGAGGGTGGGCTATAGCAAGCGGCAACAGTGGGAGACTTGTTTCTAGAAAGGCACATTTTTCAAAGTAAAAGTTCAAATTGTTTGGGTGCAGACCTGGATAGTAAGACAGAACTCTGCAGGCTATCTCTGCAGTAGATAGCAACACCGCCCCCTTTGGCCATCTAATCTTGTCTGAAAATGTTGTAGTTAGGGATGGAAATTTCAGCGTTATTGGTGGTCTTTCTAGGGCATCCGGGTTGGTAGAGTGTGCTAGCGCAGTGAATAAAACAAACTTAGGGAGGAGGCTTCTAATGTTAACATGCATGAAACCAAGGCTTTTACGGTTGCAGAAGTCAACAAATGAGAGCGCCTGGGGAATAGGAGTGGAGCTAGGCACTGTAGGGTCTGGATTAACCTCTATATCACCAGAGGAACAGAGGAGGAGTAGGATAAGGGTACGGCTAAAGGCTATAATGACTGGTCGTCTAGGACGTTCTGAACAGAGAGTAAAAAGAACAGGTTTCAGGGGGCGATAAAATAGATTAAAGGCATAATGTACAGACAAAGGTATGGTAGGACGTAAATACAGTGGAGGTAAACCTAGGCATTGAGTGGTGATGAAAGAGATATTGGTCCAATCATAATTTTAATTCTGGGCTTGGGTTCATAAGCTCTAATATGCGTATGGGTGTTTAGAATGAATCACCACCTTAGAAAGCGTTGTCCATTTCATTGTGGGGTATTGTGATGTCATTATGGTGTATTGTGATGTCCTTATGGGGTATTGTGATGTCATTATTAAACCTCAGCCAGAGCGACACTGTTTTCCACTCAGTTTCAATATGGAGGTGAAAGAAATGCACACCTGTTTAGGTGCTGGCTAGCGGAGTAGAACACTTAAAAAGGACAGCAGCCCAGTCTAGGAGCACAGATACCTTCATCAGGGTATATACACTGTTTCAACCTGCTGTTGAACTTCTATCTTCAAATTCATCATCACAGTGAGGTGAGTTTTAAAAGCACAATACTGTTTTGATGAGAAGTGTTTGATGGGATTTTTGATTGCATTGATGCCAGAGCGGTTAGAGGGACAATAGAGCCCTGAGCACCAGGCCATTAGGACCTGATGGAGGGACAATAGAGCCCTGAGCACCAGGCCATTAGGACCTGATGGTCGGTAGCAAGTTGGATACTACCAAAGCATGTCCAGAGTGCATAAGAGGAGATTACTCATCGGTCACGTGGAATTTTACTGCTGTCATGACTCATGATTGCCGATGTGGCGGTAATATGGCCAACGCCCTAGCGGGGCTGTTCATTAACATGCTGAAACATGAGGTGATGGTGGTGGATGAATGACACAACAACGGGCCTCAGGATCTTGTCACGGTATCTCTGTGCATTTAAATTGCCATCGATAAAATACAATTGTGTTCGTTGTCCGTAGACCCTTTTCCAGTACACAACACACTGACGTCAAGCACAGATGCTGCAGCAACTCTTGGCTGCAGTAAGAAAGCCATCGTCATCTGCTCCCAGTCAACATAGCCTAGATATTAAATTTTATTTGTCACATGCGCCAAATACAACAGTGAAATGTTTACTTATTTACGTTTTTATTACTTCTAAACAAAATAACTATTGGATGCAGCAGCCGTTAGCTAGAATGCTAATCACTCATTGACATAGGCTGTAGCAAAAGATAGCCAAAGAGACATTTTACTGGTTGAAATTGAAGTGCTTTTTTAAAAGTGTACTGCAGTTGATTTGTGATGATGACACAAACATTATATTAAGCAGGACATTTATACGAGCCTTAAAATCCAGTTATAATTGGAAAAAGTAGTTTGAAATGCACTCATAAGCAACATGTAAATAGAGACTTTTATTGGCTGGCGTTCTGTACGAACTCCCCCTTGTTCTTCCACCAATTTGCGCCCGTCGCCCTGGTGCGGCAATGTTTGCAAACACAGAAAGGGGTCTATACTACAACCCCACCGCCACCATTGGGCACTCTGTTCCCAACGTTAACATCAGCAAACTGCTCGCCCACACGACGCCATACCCACACGACGCCATCTGCCCGGTAACTAACTGGGATTCATCCGTGAAGAGCACACTTCTCCAGCGTGCCAGTGGCCATCCAAGGTGAGCATTTGTCCACTGAAGGCGGTTACTATGCCGAACTGCAGTCAGGTCAAGACCCTGGTGAGGAAGACGAGCAGGCAGGTGAGCTTCCCTGAGATGGTTTCTGACAGCTGTCCGGGTGGCTGGTCTCAGACCATCCCACAGGTGAAGAAGCCAGATGTGGAGGTCCTGGACTGGCGTGGTTACGCCTGGTCTGCGATTGGACGTACTGACAAATTCTCCTAAATGACGTTGGAGGTGGCTTATGGTAGAGAAATGAATATTGCATTTTCTGGCAACAGCTCTGTTGGACATTGTTGCAGTCAGCATGCCAATTGCACGCTCCCTCAAAACATGACACATCTGTGTGACGAAACTGCACATTTTAGAGTGGCCTTTTATTGTCCCAGCACAAGGTCCACCTGTGTAATGATCATGCTGTTTAATCAGCTTCTGAGGTATGCCACACCTGTCAGGTGGATGGATTCTTGGCAAAGGAGAAATGCTGACTGAAAGGGATGTAAACAAATTTGTGCACAAAATTTGAGAAGCTTTTTTTTGCATATGAAAAATGTCTGGGATCTTTATATGTTGCGTTTTACATTTTTATTCAGTGTAAAATGTAGGGAAGGCTGCTCATTAGAAATATTATGGGGTGTGATTTGCAAGTGGATCTAAGCAAGTGGTACTCTCTCCTCGGGACCCCAGACGTTTTACAATTTTGCTACATTTTTATTAAAATTAACCTTTATTTAACTAAGAACAAATTCTTATTTACAATGTAGGCCTACCCTGGCCGACGCTGGGCCAATTGTGCGCCCGCCCTATGGGACTCCCAATCACGTTCGGATGTGATACAGCCTGGATTCAAACCAGAGATTGCAGTGACGCCTTTTGCACTGAGATGCAGTGCCTTAGACCGCTGCCCCACTCAGGAGCCCAAAGAAACCCTGAACTAGCTCGCCTGAAACCATAGAATTAAGAATTAGAACCCTCAACTCAACTCCGCCTTCTCATAATGACATGCCAACTGACTCCTCCCACATGAACACAGTGACTCCTCCCCCTGCAGGGGACATGAACTTGTGAACCATCAGAGGAATCCAGAGTCACGTGTCTGCCTGCCTGTGCAGAAAGAGAGCATTGAGATGAGACTAGGACAGGATCAGCCTCCCTTGGCAATGCCCACTTTGTACAGTGCAAAACGTGCACGTAACGAGTGCACATACTAAAACGATTTTTTTGAAATCTAAGACAGAACATTAATTTAGGTCAGCTCCTCTGAAAACAGGAACAATCACAAACAACAACTTAACGAGATCCGCATCTGGCGTTAAAATCAATAAAAATCACCTCTCTCTCTCACAGAGGAAAGCCTAATAACATCAATGACCCCAGGGTGGTCGTGCCCACAGTGATCCAGACAAGCAAACACACAAACAGACGACTCCCAAATGGAGGGAGGAACAAAGGAGGGGGGAGGAGCGATGGGAGGAGAGTGGAGAGAGTATGAGAGACGATGGCTGTGTTTTCTAGCGACCGGCTGGCTAGCATGTGGTGTGTGTGTGTGTGTGTGTGTGTGTGTGTGTGTGTGTGTGTGTGGGGGGGGTTACTGATCGGCCCTTGTTGGGTTCAACTACCGGTCAGCGGTTCTGAGGTCTTTGGGTCCTTTTTGAAAAAGATCCCTGAAGCAGAATTAAAGTGATCTACCTCCGGACCCCCTCCCTCTCTCTCTCTCTCTCTCTCTCTCTCTCTCTCTCTCTCTCTCTCTCTCTCTCTCTCTCTCTCTCTCTCTCTCTCTCTCTCTCTTGCTCTCTATTTACGGACCCAGGGCTGTCGGATGAGAGAGAGAGAGAACCAGAGAGGAGAGAGAAATCGCAGATGGAGGGTGTGTAGGGAGAGGCGGGGGAAGAACGGGGAGGGGGTTGTAATCAGTGTGCTGCCCTGCCTGAGACTTTTTGAAATGAGTCTAATGGTTCACAATCTGTGAGGCGTGTTGGAGGTCTGTCCCAGAGCTGTGGGGCCAGACAGAGACAGGACCAGAGAAATGTGCAGAAAAACGAGAGTTACAAAGAATCAAGACAGTCTAAAACATTTTGATCAAAGTTTTTGCAAGTCAGGGAAACATGTACAATATTTGATTTCGATTAAATGTTTTTACATAAAATGTAACGATATCAAAGTCATGAAGAAATCTAAGGTTTTTGTGAGACGACAATGCATATTTGTATTTTCAAACAATGTGGTTTACATCAAAGTCATACAGAGTTAGCCAAACTCCAAACTGCAGAGATATCTCACTCAGAATATAATAACCCAAGAACCAAACTGCAGAGATATCCCACTCAGAATATAATAACCCAAGAACCAAACTGCAGAGATATCCCACTCAGAATATAATAACCCGAGAACCAAACTGCAGAGATATCCCACTCAGAATATAATAACCTGAGAACCAAACTGCAGAGATATCCCACTCAGAATATAATAACCTGAGAACCAAACTGCAGAGATATCCCACTCAGAATATAATAACCCAAGAACCAAACTGCAGAGATATCCCACTCAGAATATAATAACCTGAGAACCAAACTGCAGAGATATCACACTCAGAATATAATAACCTGAGAACCAAACTGCAGAGATATCTCACTCAGAATATAATAACCTGAGAACCAAACTGCAGAGATATCTCACTAAGAATATAATAACCTGAGAACCAAACTGCAGAGATATCTCACTCAGAATATAATAACATGTTTACACATCCCATTTAGTGTTTACTATGCCAAGAGTTTTATGGCAGTCTACGACAAAGAGTCAATTGACGACGAAGTAACAGAGGATTCAGTTAGAGAACACTGGTACCAAATGGAACAGAGGATTCAGTTAGAGAACACTGGTACCAAATGGAAAAGAGGATTCAGTTAGAGAACACTGGTACCAAATGGAACAGAGGTTTCAGTTAGAGAACACTGGTACCAAATGGAACAGAGGATTCAGTTAGAGAACACTGGCACCAAATGGAACAGAGGATTCAGTTAGAGAACACTGGTACCAAATGGAACAGAGGATTCAGTTAGAGAACACTGGCACCAAATGGAAAAGAGGATTCAGTTAGAGAACACTGGTACCAAATGGAACAGAGGATTCAGTTAGAGAACACTGGTACCAAATGGAACAGAGGATTCAGTTAGAGAACACTGGTACCAAATGGAACAGAGGATTCAGTTAGAGAACACTGGTACCAAATGGAACAGAGGTTTCAGTTAGAGAACACTGGTACCAAATGGAACAGAGGATTCAGATAGAGAACACTGGTACCAAATGGAACAGAGGTTTCAGTTAGAGAACACTGGCACCAAATGGAACAGAGGATTCAGTTAGAGAACACTGGCACTAAATGGAACAGAGGTTTCAGTTAGAGAACACTAGTACCAAATGGAACAGAGGCCCCAGCCCTACTAACTTTATACAGACATTACCTTCAACTATCGTTGGTATCAATACAACTTCTCAAAAAAAAGACAGACGCCAGCACACTGATGAATGCTCTTGTAGTTTATTGTGCAGCGTTTCCAGCCTGAACGTCTTTGTCTGGTTCATTCCACATGACTAATGCAGTGATATTTCAATATGAAAATAACTAGCAGGTGATACGTTATCTCTTCACCTAGTTTGAGTCACCACTACAGGCAACGAGATGGCAGAACACACAAAAGCGCACACACACACACACACACGCACACACATGCACATCTCTTTCTCTTTTTACTCCCTACCTTAGGAACAAAGTGGATACAAAGAAACATTGAGTCTCCTCAATAGAAACCTGCACTAGAAAAAACAAATTTTGTTTCAGTTTGTTTCAGTTCATTAACAGAGAAAAAAAAAAATTTGATCAGAACACAGGTATGGGATTTAGGGATTCACTCTTCAACAACGGAAATAGAAACAATAGCATTATTTCTCTCTCTCTCTCTCTCTCTCTCTCTCTCTCTCTCTCTCTCTCTCTCTCTCTCTCTCTCTCTCTCTCTCTCTCTCTCTCACTCTCTCTTTCCTCTCTCTCTCGTAGCACCGCTACCTGCCAATTTGCCAAGTCCTTATAAACACCTTCACACACTAATACAAACAGAGTGAATATATGGAGGAGAAAAAAAAGGAAGGGAGGAAGGAGAGAGAGAGATAATGAGATGGGTGGTGGGTGAGGGGGTGAGGATGAAGGGGGAGAGGGAAGGGGAACAAAGAAGAGGGGAGGCTCAGTCAGCCGTGCGTTAACATGCAAGTGGGATAATTAGTTTGGAAAGGAATATCAAGTGATATAATTGAACATTCTAGTCTAATGAAGATCCTCCATGTTGTCACTGGGAAGATAGAGAAAGGGATGGAGGGGAAGAGAGAGAGGGATGAGGGGGTGGGTTTGAGGGAGGGGTGGGTTTGAGGGAGGGGTGCGGACGCCACAAACCAATGATTATCTAACCAGTTGCTGAGGTTCAATGTCGGTCGCTTTTTCTAGTTCTAGAATTGTTACTGCACTTCAAGTGTGTGTGTTTTGTTCTCTTTGGTTCAACGTTTGTCCCGAAGATTAAAGGATTGGGGAGAGTGCTGGAGAATTTGGGGAGAGAGAGAGAGAGAGAGAGAGAGAGGGAGAGAGAGAGAGAGAGAGAGAGAGAGAGAGAGAGAGAGAGAGAGAGAGAGAGAGAGAGAGAGAGAGAGAGAGAGAGAGAGAGAGAGAGGGAGAGAGAGAGAGAGAGAGAGAGAGAGAGAGAGAGAGAGGGAGAGAGAGAGAGAGAGAGAGAGAGAGGGTTAAAACTTTCAACTTCGGACAGGATTGCTTGGGGTGGGGGTAGAGTGCTTCAGACGGGGGAAGAGAGACGATGGGAGTATTTAGGGGGTGCACAGGTCGTGTTGGCGGTTTCAATCGAGGAACGCAGAGGTCGGGGGTTGGGAGATGGGGCGGGGTGGGTGGTTTGGGGGTGCTAGCATGGAGGGGTCATGGCAAAATCAGTTGTGGGGGATAATAAGCAAGCAAATTGGTTTTGACAAGTTAGCGGAGCTGGAAGTAATGCAGTCCTTTAGAGAGACGAGAGGAGGGCAAGCACACACAGGAGAAATACCAGGAGATAATCAGAGAGAGGTGGGGTGAGGGGAGAGAAATACCAGGAGATAATCAGAGAGAGGTGGGGTGTGAGGGGAGATAAATACCAGGAGATAATCAGAGAGAGGTGGGGTGAGGGGAGAGAAATACCAGGAGATAATCAGAGAGAGGTGGGGTGAGGGGAGAGAAATACCAGGAGATAATCAGAGAGAGGTGGGGTGAGGGGAGAGAAATACCAGGAGATAATCAGAGAGAGGTGGGTGTGAGGGGAGAGAAATACCAGGAGATAATCAGAGAGAGGTGGGGTGAGGGGAGAGAAATACCAGGAGATAATCAGAGAGAGGTGGGTGTGAGGGGAGAGAAATACCAGGAGATAATCAGAGAGAGGTGGGGTGAGGAGAGAAATACCAGGAGATAATCAGAGAGAGGTGGGGTGAGGGGAGAGAAATACCAGGAGATAATCAGAGAGAGGTGGGGTGAGGGGAGAGAAATACCAGGAGATAATCAGAGAGAGGTGGGGTGTGAGGGGAGATAAATACCAGGAGATAATCAGAGAGAGGTGGGGTGAGGGAGAGAAATACCAGGAGATAATCAGAGAGAGGTGGGTGTGAGGGAGAGAAATACCAGGAGATAATCAGAGAGAGGTGGGGTGAGGGAGAGAAATACCAGGAGATAATCAGAGAGAGGTGGGGTGAGGGAGAGAAATACCAGGAGATAATCAGAGAGAGGTGGGGTGAGGGAGAGAAATACCAGGAGATAATCAGAGAGAGGTGGGTGTGAGGGGAGAGAAATACCAGGAGATAATCAGAGAGAGGTGGGGTGAGGGGAGAGAAATACCAGGAGATAATCAGAGAGAGGTGGGGTGAGGGGAGAGAAATACCAGGAGATAATCAGAGAGAGGTGGGGTGAGGGAGAGAAATACCAGGAGATAATCAGAGAGAGGTGGGTGAGGGAGAGAAATACCAGGAGATAATCAGAGAGAGGTGGGTGTGAGGGAGAGAAATACCAGGAGATAATCAGAGAGAGGTGGGGTGAGGGGAGAGAAATACCAGGAGATAATCAGAGAGAGGTGGGGTGTGAGGGGAGATAAATACCAGGAGATAATCAGAGAGAGGTGGGGTGAGGGGAGAGAAATACCAGGAGATAATCAGAGAGAGGTGGGGTGTGAGGGGAGAGAAATACCAGGAGATAATCAGAGAGAGGTGGGGTGAGGGAGAGAAATACCAGGAGATAATCAGAGAGAGGTGGGTGTGAGGGAGAGAAATACCAGGAGATAATCAGAGAGAGGTGGGGTGAGGGAGAGAAATACCAGGAGATAATCAGAGAGAGGTGGGTGTGAGGGAGAGAAATACCAGGAGATAATCAGAGAGAGTAGGGGTGAGGGGAGAGAAATACCAGGAGATAATCAGAGAGAGGTGGGTGTGAGGGAGAGAAATACCAGGAGATAATCAGAGAGAGGTGGGGTGAGGGAGAGAAATACCAGGAGATAATCAGAGAGAGGTGGGTGTGAGGGGAGAGAAATACCAGGAGATAATCAGAGAGAGGTGGGGTGAGGGAGAGAAATACCAGGAGATAATCAGAGAGAGGTGGGTGTGAGGGGAGAGAAATACCAGGAGATAATCAGAGAGAGGTGGGGTGAGGGAGAGAAATACCAGGAGATAATCAGAGAGAGGTGGGGTGAGGGGAGGAACGGAGGGGGATTGAACGTTGTGACTGAGCAACTTTTATAAGGTTTCTGGGCTGTCCGGTCGGTGAAACGGGTGCAGTACCAGAGATTGATCCGTAGGGGGTGACAGGACATAGGCAGACTGAACGACATCAAATGAGAACGCGGAAACATACAGCTTCGAGTGTTGCTGTGCGAGGTCTAGGGGTCTGGCCTCTGAGACTGTTTAAGAGTGAAGCACAGGCCCGAGGAGATGGTGACACATCATGGACTCTATAAGTGAGACGTCACCTACTCTCCTCATCTGGAACCTTCAGATAATCCCCTCGGATTGATATTTTTACACACAACAAAACATTTTGGAGTTGAAGATGATAATTAGCACACAAATGAATTACTCCAATTTCTTCATTGCCTCAGTACCTGTTGGATAACAATCTGTTGTCTGTCTGGCACTCGTCGCAGAGCTGCAGCGTTCTGTGGAAGAGACAAGTACAAGAGACGTCTGCTGTTCTACATCACGTCACATCACATCTGTAGAGGCATGCTTCATGTCTGCTGTTCTACCTCTATCACATCACATCTGTAGAGGCATGCTTCATGTCTGCTGTTCTACCTCTATCACATCACATCTGTAGAGGCATGCTTCATGTCTGCTGTTCTACCTCTATCACATCACATCTGTAGAGGCATGCTTCATGTCTGCTGTTCTACCTCTATCACATCACATCTGTAGGGTCATGCTTCATGTCTGCTGTTCTACCTCTGTCACATCACATCACATCTGTAGGGTCATGCTTCATGTCTGCTGTTCTACCTCCATCACATCACATCTGTAGAGGCATGCTTCATGTCTGCTGTTCTACCTCTGTCACGTCACATCTGTAGGGTCATGCTTCATGTCTGCTGTTCTACCTCTATCACATCACATCTGTAGTCATGCTTCATAGCCACATCAGGCCTCCAGCCAGCCAAGAGAACCTCCAGCCAAGAGAACCTCCAGCCAAGAGAACCTCCAGCCAAGATTCTTCCACAGTTGAGACTGAGGTTTGTTGTGCAGTTGAGGCATGATCGAGTCCCACCAGTCCCACTGTTCTTCTTCTTCTTCTTCTTCTTCTTCTTCTTCTTCTTCTTCTTCTTCTTCTTCTTCTTCTTCTTCTTCTTCTTCTTCTTCTTCTTCCTCACTACACTCCCAAAGGGTTTTCCCACTGTCTCCATAGACGAACCCTTTCTGGTTCCATGTAGAACTCTCTGTGGAAAGAGTTCTACATGGAGCCCAAAACGGTTCTACTTAGAACCAAAAAGGGTTCTATCAGGAACCAAAAAGGGTTCTTCAAAGGGTTCTTCTATGGGGACCTTTTTAGGTTCTAGATAGCAAATTTGTGTACAGATGTAGAATCTTCATTTAATCAGCCTGTTGCAGGAGAACTTAGCGTGTTTGAGGTTTAAAAAGTATTCAGAAGTTAGTCATTTCCACTTTGAAATGTTCAACCCCTATAAAAATGTCCATTAAATATGATACATTTAATAATTCACATTTCCCGTTGCTGCAGGATTATTTTCCGGCTGTAGCAAACTGTCTCGAATGGAGATCCTACATTCCCTCTGTCCGTCATCCTTCATCTCATGTCTATCCCTTACAATAAGAAAACACATCAACAACAAAAATCACCTCAGGGTGCAGACGCAGGCTGCTCACAGACAGTAGCTGCTATTGAGACAGACAGAGAGACAGACAGACAGTAGCTGCTATTGAGACAGACAGAGAGACAGACAGACAGACTAACAGACTGACAGACAGAGACAGAGACATACGGACGGACGGACGGACAGTGATGCAGACAAACCTGTTAGGATGTTTGAACACAAACAGGGTAATAACGGCTGGTGGCAGTGCCCGCAGAGCCAGGGGCACAGAGAATCAAACAGTACAGAGCCAGGGACACAGAGGATCAAACAGTACAGAGCCAGGGACACAGAGAATCAAACAGTACAGAGCCAGGGACACAGAGAATCAAACAGTACAGAGCCAGGGACACAGAGAATCAAACAGTACAGAGCCAGGGACACAGAGAATCAAACAGTACAGAGCCAGGCACGCAGGGAGGGAGGGATGGCACAGTGATGGTAAATAAAACACAGCCCAGACAGACCCTCCTCTACGGGACAGTGGGTCCTAACGGAGCAGCATGTAGGGAACCGTTGGGTTGGCATCAGAGCAGGAGCCAGTTGTTACTGAACCATTTCACCCTCATTTCCAATTAATGTGTGTGTGTGTGTGTGTGTGTGTGTGTGTGTGTGTGTGTGTGTGCGTGTGCGTGTGTGGGTAATGGAGCTGTTTCTCTCCATATTGCTGTCGGACGTGCTAGAGAAGACTTAATATCTGGAGCACCTTAATTAAAGGATGAAATACTACACTTTAGAAAAAAAGGTGCTATCTAGAACCAAAAGGGGTTCTGTCCCCATAGGAGAACCTTTTTAAGAAGCCTTTTTTGTTCTGGTTAGAACCCTTTTGGTTCCAGGTAGAACTCTTTTGGGTTCCATGTAGAACCTTTTCCACAGAGGGTTCTACATTGAAGAACCCAAAAGAGTTCTACCTGGATCCAAAAATGTTTATTCTATGGGGACAGCCGAATAACCCTTTTGGAACCCTTTTGGAACTATTTAGGTGAGGTTATTATACGTTCTCTAATTTACAGAGAGACGCGAGGAAAGAAATGACTTGTTCTGTTGATTTTTTTGCAAGATGAAACAGGGAGTAGGGGAGAGGATTGTCTCGTAGGAAGAGGAAGGAGTGTGATCTTCAGATAGAGTCCGTCCCCAGACTCCTATTAGATCTGAGGCTTCTTCAATTACGGTGGCATTTAGAAAAAAAATAAACATTTTCTAGATGTTTTATTTTATGTATTTGGGTACATATTCCTATTCTAAATCAACTAATACGGTAAACTTTAAATATTTTTGACCATGATGATGAGATTGTGTCACCAGTAGGAGTAGCAACACCAATGACGGTAACACCAATGAGACATTTGTGGTAAATTAGGATTTGTACTGAAGTGATATGACTAATCATGTTGCTCACAGTGTTATTTGCCTTCATTTAAATTCACTAACGCCAAGTGACACTTTGGATTTAGACAAACCCCCTTATCAAGGGATTCCTCACATTTACTAAAAGGTTGTGATTAGCTGATCATTCTCTTTAATATAGACCCTTCCACCGATAACAGTTTGCCACTGGAGAGAATGATCATGGTCCTTGAATATCTTTGTAATCAGTGATTTTCAAAGTATGAAACGCCAATGACATTGTACTAGAAAAAAAACCAAAAAAATTATAGCCTTTTTTAATTGATCAATACAATATATGAAATACTTTTGATCATTGTCTAGCATTCAAAATGATAGATAGACATCTCTAAATCCGAAAACAAGACAATTAGCTAGCCCACAGTAGTTTCTATAATGCTTACAATTTTTTGTTTTTGCAGTATAAAAGACTTGCATATTTTTTCTTATGAAATAACAGTGAAATAAAATGGAAATTATATTATTTGTCATGTTTTAATTATTTTTATTTTACCCCCCTTTTTCTCCCCAATTTCATCATATTCAATTACGATCTTGTCTCATCGCTGCAACTCCCCAACCGGCTCGGGAGAGACCCGCCAAACCGGGCTCCTTAACACCCGCCCTCTTAACCCGGAAGCCAGCCGCACCAATGAGGAAACACCGTTCAACTGACGACCGAGGTCAGCCTGCAGGCGCCCGGCCCGCCACAAGTGCGCCATGAGCCAAGTAAAGCCCCACCGGTCAAACTCTCCCCTAACTTGGACGACGCCAGGCCAATTGTGAACCGCCCTATAGGACTCCTGGTCACTGCCGGGTTGTGACACAGCCTGGGATCGAACCCGGGTCAGTAGTGACGCATCAAGCACTGAATGTGTTTTTACATGGTGCCAAAGTCAAGGGTCAGCATTTACCACCGCAATTCAAGAATGACCCATCTACTTTCTCAAACACAGACACACACACACACACACACACACACACACACACACACACACACACACACACACACACACACACACACACATACATACATATATACATAAACTCTCACACACACACACACACACACACACACACACACACACACACGTGTGAGCCTCTCACTAAACATTTCCAATGTCTATTATCGTCTAAGAGCCACTGTTGAACTCACCCATGTATTTCTCTCTGCTCTGCTCTGTCTGTCAACATCGCAGTCGAACTGTCACCTTGGTTAGCATATCTCATTGCATCATTCTCAACACTGTGTAATTTCCGATGAAAACAACCTACCTGTCAGTGTTTACTCTACATGTTCATTTTGTGTCAGCTGCCAACTAAACAGAAATTGTGATTCAGTTATAGATACAAAAGCTGTAATGAAACACTTCCTATCTAACGGTGTCGTACATATTGGGGTATAAAATATTAGAATATCAGCCCACTAACTGCTATTATTATTGTTATTGTTATTATTATTATTATTATTATTATGAGCTGTTATTAGCCTATTAGCTTACATAAAAGGGTATCTTTAATATTTAATTATTTAATGCATGGAGCGTGCCGTGCTGTCTTCCTCCATGCGGCGATGGCTGAGGATGATCAACCTGAGAAGGTTCTTAGGAAGGTTCTGCTACCGGTGTGGAGGGTTCTGCTACCAGTGTGGAGGGTTCTGCTACCAGTGTGGAGGGTTCTGCTACCAGGGAGGAGGGTACTGCTACCAGTTAGGAAGGTTCTGCCACCAGTGTGGAGGGTTCTGCTACCAGGGAGGAGGGTTCTAATACCAGGGAGGAGGGTTCTGCTACCAGTGAGGAGGGTTCTGGTACCAGTGTGGAGGGTTCTGCTACCCGTGAGGAGGGTTCTGCTACCAGTGAGGAAGGTTCTGCTACCAGTGAGGAAGGTTCTGCTAGGGTTCTGCTTCCAGTGTGGAGGGTTCTGCTACCAGTGAGGAGGGTTCTGGTTCCAGTGAGGAGGGTTCTGCTTCCAGTGTGGAGGGTTCTGCTTCCAGTGTGGAGGGTTCTGCAACCAGTGAGGAGGGTTCTGCTACCAGTGAGGAAGGGTTCTGGTTCCAGTGAGGAGGGTTCTGCTACCAGTTAGGAGGGTTCTGGTTCCAGTGAGGAGGGTTCTGCTACCAGTTAGGAGGGTTCATCTGGTTCCAGTGAGGAGGGTTCTGGTTCCAGTGAGGAGGGTTCTGCTACCAGTTAGGAGGGTTCTGCTACCAGCAAGGAGGGTTCTGGTACCAAGGAGGGTTCTGGTACCAGAACCCTCCTTGCTGGTAGCAGAACCTCCTAACTGGTAGCAGAACCCTCCTCACTGGAACCAGAACCCTCCTCACTGGAACCAGATGAACCCTCCTAACTGGTAGCAGAACCCTCCTCACTGGAGTTAGGAGGGTTCTGCTACCAGCAAGGAGGGTTCTGGTAGCAGAACCCTCCAGTTAGGAGGGTTCTGCTACCAGCAAGGAGGGTTCTGGTACCAGTGAGGAGAGTTCTGCTACCAGTGAGGAGGGTTCTGCTACCAGTTAGGAAGGTTCTGCTACCAGTGAGGAGGGTTCTGCAACCAGTGAGGAGGGTTCTGCTACCAGTGATGAGGGGAACAGTGGGTTAACTGCCTTGTTCAGGGGCAGAACAACAGATTTTTACCTTGTCAGCTCGGGGATTCGAACTTGCAACCCTCCGGTTACAAGTCCAACGCTCTAACCACAAGGCTACCTTTCATCCATGTAGCAGTGAG
Organism: Brachymystax lenok tsinlingensis; assembly: GCA_030435695.1. Taxonomy (NCBI): domain Eukaryota; kingdom Metazoa; phylum Chordata; class Actinopteri; order Salmoniformes; family Salmonidae; genus Brachymystax; species Brachymystax lenok. Next base: position 6,394,016 of record CM059780.1, read on the forward strand.
GACTTTCGTCCTGTTTCCAGGGAGGAGGGTTCTTCTCTCATGGCAGGAGGGAAGACTGTTGCCTATCTAACAGTTGCATTAGTCTTTACTATCACAGACTGCTGACAGCCCTAACCCTTTACTGAGGAAAAACTATCACAGACTTTGCTGACAGCCCTAACCCTTTACTGAGGAAAAACTATCACAGAGAATATAACACGTTAGATCTGGTAAAAGATAATACAAAGAAAAAAACAACCGTTTTTAAAAATTTTTTTGTTCCATCATTTTCGAAATGCAAGAGAACGGCCATAATGTATTATTCCAGCCCAGGTGCAATTTAGATTTTGGCCACTAGATGGCAGCAGTGTATGTGTAAGGTTTTTGACTGATCCAATGAACCATTGCATTTCTGTTAAAATTTTTGTATCAAGACTGCCCAAATGTGCCTAATTAGTTAATTAATAACTTTTGAAGTTCATACCTGTGCACTCTCCTCAAACAATGGCATGGCATTATTTCACTGTAATAGCTACTGTAAATTGGACAGTGCAGTTAGATTAACAAGAATTGAAGCTTTCTGCCAATATCAGATATGTCTATGTCCTGGGAAATGTTCTTGTTACTTACAACCTCATGCTAATCGCATTAGTGCACATTAGCTCAACCGTCCCGCGGCTGGGACACTGATCTGTAGAGATCCTTAAGAGGATATTATTAAGATGAATGCTCTTCCTGTGACTGTGATATGTGGTTGTCTCACCTAGCTATCTTACGATGAATGGACTGTAAGTCGCTCTGGATAAAAGTGTCTGAGAAATGACTAACGTGCCAATGTAAATGTAGAAATAGTCTCAGAGTAGGAGTGCGGATTTAGGATCAGTTTTTACAACGGACAGCTGATCCTAGACCACTTTGAGATGCATGGTACTCATGACCTCAGATCTCACCCAGTCCAGAGTCTCTTCGATCCACCTCCGTGTTTTCCCTTTCACTCCTTCCATCCGGTCGCATTAGTTCAACCCCAGCCCACCGCTAAAGCCCAGTAGCTGCATGAACCAGCGAGCAGCGGGTCAATTGTGGCAGACGTTGAAAAAAGAGAAAGTAGAGAAGAAAAAAAAGGAAGAGCAAGCAGGAGAAAAAGAGAAAATATTTACCGACCAGCTCCTTTTGTCAGCTTTCATCTCTTTTTCCCTCCCTTCCTCTCTTCCTCCTCACTCCTTCTTTCTCTTGTTCTTCTGGTTTCCTCAGTCCTTAATCCTTTGCTCTTCCGACGCTTGGCGGTCACAGGTTTTGACAGCAGACTGTAATGACCTAAGCTGCTCACTGTGGGGGGTGAGGAGAGAGGGATGGGAGTAGGGGAAGGAGGGGAGGAGGAGGGATGGGAGAAGGGTAGAAAGGGATATGGGAGAAGAGGGGAGGGGAGATGGGGAGGAGAGGTGGTTGGAGGAGGGAGAGAGGGAGAGAGGGGGAGAGAAGGTGGGTGGGAGGGAGGGAGGAGAGGTGAGAGAAGGGGAGGAATAGTGGGAGGAGAGGGGTAGGAAGAGGAGGAGAGGTGAGTGGAGCGGCAGGAGAGGAGAGGGGGAGGAGGAGGAGAGTGTGGAGAAAAGGTGGGGAGAAAGAGGTGGAGGAGGAAAGCAGAGGAGAGGAGGAGGAGTAAGGATGTGTGAGGAGGAGGAGAAAGAGGGAAGAGAGGAGAGAGAGGGAAGAGGAGAGAGACGGGAGATGGGAGAGAGAGGGGAGAGAGAGGGGAGAGGAGAGAGACGGGAGATGGGAGAGAGAGGGGAGAGAGAGGGAAGAGGGAAGAAAGGAGAAAAGAGAAGGTGAGAGGAAGGGGAGAGTCGAGTGAAGAGGCTATGGGGGGGTGTTCTACAAGGGTCTAAAAGAGAGTCTATTTGGTGTCCAATCAATCTCAGGTGCAATGTTGCAGTTTAACGTCCTGGCCACTAGGGGCAGTGGTTATCTACAGAACCTGGGCCTCGTTTCCCAGAGCCTTTGTTAGTAACGTGGCTCTTAAAAACCTTCACACGCCTATGAGTGATCCACACTACAGATGCTTTTTCCGCGCACCTTCACCTTCACTTGTATTCCCTGTTTACCGAAGATCTCTGCTAAACATAGTGTCTGTCTGACCGCATACAAAAAAAGGTTTGCAATGCTTGTTACAAACACGTGAAGGACAAAATGAAAACGGAGATGACTGCATTACAAGATACATAGCCCTGATGGGGCTATACAGTTTAGGCTATTTCCGTTATTTTTAAAATCAATTTCATGTTCAATTAATTTACGTTTTTTTTGCGACTAGGCTACTGTCTGTAATCTTTCCCTCAATGTGTGATGATGTGTGCCCAATCTGTGATTTTGCAAACTATTATTGGGTAAGCATAATCCCACTTATATCTCTAGGAGCTGATCCTTCATCAGTATTGTAGAATATTTAGAATGGTAAAGGTCAGATTTAAATGGAGAAAACTGATCCGAGAGCAGCTCTGCTTTTTCTTTCTATTCTACCAGTAGGACCTATGGACACAAAGTCTAACGACGCACCTAGCGAACGTTCTCTCTACGTGCTTGTTTGGGAAGCACTCCTAAGAAGTTGGCTCGTTAATAACGAATGCATCTTGGTACGATCATTGTAACGCTTAAGTTACATCGCAAGCGGGAAACGAGATCCTGTTGAGTGGAATCTTCAAATGTTGTCCTCCATGGCTGACGAGGTACATGTTGCTGTCCTTTCACATTGAACCTTTATTTAAACTAGGCAAGTCAGTTAAGAACAAAGTCTTATTTACAATGACGGCCTACCCCGGCAACACTGGGCCAATTGTCTGCTGCCCTATAGGACTCCCAATCACAGCAGGATGTGTTTCAAGCCTGGATTTGAACCAGGGACTGTAGTGATGCATCACTGAGAGGCAGTGCCTTAGACTGCGCCACTCGGAAACCCCCAAAAGAGTTACGTGACAGTTGCTTTAAAAAAAAAGTCCAACCACCAATCTCTCTTTCTTTTTCTCTTCTCTCGCTTTTTCAAAATCCGTTTTAATCAGTTTTTGGGGTATTTTATTATGGATCCCCATTAGTTCCTGCCAAGGCAGCTGCTACTCTTCCTGGGGATTATTATGGATCCCCATTAGTTCCTGTCCAAGGCAGCAGCTACTCTTCCTGTGGTCCAAACACATTAAGACAACACACATAAAACAAAAATATAAAAAACAGTATATCATTTAAAAATGTCACACCCTCACATAAGCACAACACAACATGTATGATACCACTATACAACAATAGTACAATGTATATTTGTGTAGAGTGTGTGTGTGCTAGTGTTTGTGTTACTTCTAATCAGTTTTAATCCGTTTTATTTAATAATGTTCTTTCCTCCCCCGCGTCATGGTCTGTTGACAATCTTGATGTGGGTTTCCAAGGTGACGATGCGTGGAGGAACTGCAGAGTTGATACACAGTTTAAGATCACAGATAACTGGTTCCGTGAGAACAGGGTTGTCTGGAAATACTGGAAAAACAGTATGTTTCTGACATCTGCATAGTTAGGACAATAGCGCCCCACAAGATAATTAAAAACAACTGTAGACATCTCAGAACAAATTAGTCAGGATTATTCTTAGACTTCCAGCACGTGACCATTCACACTTTGAAAGCCTCAGATGTCTCAAAGTGGAGGAGAGAGTCTCTCTGAATAAATGGTGTCCTGTACATAAGCCTGTCCACAATACGGTCCCCAAATACCTAAAGTAATATAATTTCTGGAGTAAAAATGTGCTTAACAAGTCACATAATAAGTTGCATGGACTCTCTGTGTGCAGTAATAGCGTGTAACATGATTTTTGAAAGACTACCTTATCTCTGTATCCCACACATACAATTATCTGTAAGGTCCCTCAGTCAAGCAGTGAATTTCAAACACAGATTCAGACCACAAAGACCAAGGAGGTTTTCCAATGTCTCGCAAAGAAGGGTACCTATTGGCAGACACTGAATTTCTCTTTGAGTATTGTGAAGTAATTAATTCCACTTTGGATGGTGTATCAATACACCCAGTCACTACTGTAATCGTTAAGGACTGGGGAGTTTTTCAGGAGAAAATAATTCACAGAATGGAGCTAAGCACAGGCAAAATCCTAGAAGAAAACCTGGTTCAGTATGCTTTCCACCAGACACCTTTCAGCAGGACAATAACCAGAAACACAAGGCCAAATCAACACTGGAATTGATCACCAAGATGATGGTGAATGTTCCGGAGTGGCCGAGTTCCAGTTTTGACTTAAATCTACTTGGAAATCTATGGCAAGACCTGAAAATGGTTGTCTAGCAATGATCAACAACCAACTTGTGTCACTTCCTGGCCGTAGAGCGCCCTCTGGTTCTCTATGGTGATTTAGGTTAGGATGTGACTAGGGTGGGTTCTAGTTTATATTTTCTATGTTGTGTGTGGTTCCCAATTGGAGGCAGCTGATAGTCGTTGCCTCTAATTGGGGATCCTATTTAGTTTGTTCTTCCCCCCCCCCTCCTTGTGTTGTGGGATATTGTTTTGTGTGCGACACCTATTGTTCGAGCTGCTGTTTATTATTTTTGTCATTTGGATGTTCTCTTTAATTAAATATGTGGAACTCCACTCACGCTGCACCTTGGTCTGTTCCTCACACCGATCGTGACAACTTGACAGAACTTGAAGAATTTTGAAAAGAATAATGGGCAAATGTTGCACAATCCAGGTGTGGGAAGCTCTTAGAGACTTACCCAGAAAGACACAGCTATAAACACTGCCAAAGGTGCGTCAAAGTATTAACTCAGGTGTGAATAATTACGTCAATTAGATATTTTTCAACATATTTGCAAAAATTTCTAAAAACCATGTTTTCACTATAATCTATTTAATCCATTTTGAATTCGGGTAGAATACTTTCTGAAGGCACTGTAATTAGTAGTAAGGTAATTATTGAAATAGTTCTCAAAATGTAATGTCTCTGTACAACAAGTCGCACACTCTATATAATGAAGTTGATTTCCAAATATATCCACACATTTTTCACACGATTTATTCATAAAAATTGTTTGCTTATGGGTACCTTTGTGTGTGTAAAATATTACTCTTCTCAGATGTCTTATTTATAGTTAATAAAAAAAAAAAATATATATCCATTGTTTAGCTGGAATGGAAAGTTAGTCGCCTGGATATTTAACTGTGATATGTGGTTGTCTTACCTAGCTACCTGAAGATGAATACACACGCTGGGTAAGAGCATCTGCCATAATGTCCAATGTAAATGTTTTACATACAGATCTATTATTACTGTATTGAATTATTTTTTTATATATATTTTTTTTATATTGATGTCATTGACAAATGTATATTTTGTAGAATTCTTAATTACAAATGAAGTTCTTTTTTTTTACATTTGACTGTGAGGTGGATATATAAAATTTTAGCAAAAAAACATTATTTGTCTCTGAAATGAAACCATCAAGTGATATATTTTAAACAAATACATGTCTGTCATTGACCAACCCCCATGCCATGATTAAATAGTGAAAAAACACACCAATCTCTTTCATAATTTCTTCAAACTGTTTCTTCAAATTCTTCATGCTTTTTTACCAAAGAAAAGTTTAATCAAACATTAAGGATTACTGTTAGGGTTATTATTACAGATAACTAGGTTAGGGTTATTATTATAGATAACTAGGTTAGGGTTATTATTACAGATAACTAGGTTAGGGTTATTATTACAGATAACTAGGTTCGGGTTAGGGTTATTATTACAGATAACTAGGTTAGGGTTATTATCACAGATAACTAGGTTAGGGTTATGGTTATTATTACAGATAACTAGGTTAGGGTTAGGGTTATTATTACAGATAACTAGGTTAGGGTTAGGGTTATTATTACAGATAACTAGGTTAGGGTTAGGGTTATTATTACAGATAACTAGGTTAGGGTTATGGTTATTATTACAGATAACTAGGTTATGGTTATTATTACAGATAACTAGGTTAGGGTTATTATTACAGATAACTAGGTTAGGGTTATGGTTATTATTACAGATAACTAGGTTAGGGTTAGGGTTATTATTACAGATAACTAGGTTAGGGTTATTATTACAGATAACTAGGTTAGGGTTATTATTACAGATAACTAGGTTAGGGTTATTATTACAGATAACTAGGTTAGGGTTATGGTTATTATTACAGATAACTAGGTTATGGTTATTACTACAGATAACTAGGTTAGGGTTATTATTACAGATAACTAGGTTAGGGTTATGGTTATTATTACAGATAACTAGGTTAGGGTTAGGGTTATTATTACAGATAACTAGGTTAGGGTTATGGTTATTATTACAGATAACTAGGTTAGGGTTATTATTACAGATAACTAGGTTAGGGTTAGGGTTATTATTACAAATAACTAGGTTAGGGTTAGGGTTATTATTACAGATAAATAGGTTAGGGTTATTATTACATATAACTAGGTTAGGGTTATGGTTATTATTACAGATAACTAGGTTAGGGTTAGGGTTATTATTACAGATAACTAGGTTAGGGTTATTATTACAGATAACTAGGTTAGGGTTAGGGTTATTATTACAGATAACTAGGTTAGGGTTAGGGTTATTATAACAGATAACTAGGTTAGGGTTATTATTACAGATAACTAGGTTAGGGTTATTATTACAGATAACTAGGTTAGGGTTGTGGTTATTATTACAGATAACTAGGTTATGGTTATTACTACAGATAACTAGGTTAGGGTTATTATTACAGATAACTAGGTTAGGGTTATGGTTATTATTACAGATAACTAGGTTAGGGTTAGGGTTATTATTACAGATAACTAGGTTAGGGTTATGGTTATTATTACAGATAACTAGGTTAGGGTTATTATTACAGATAACTAGGTTAGGGTTATTATTACAGATAAATAGGTTAGGATTAGGGTTATTATTACAGATAAATAGGTTAGGGTTATTATTACATATAACTAGGTTAGGGTTATGGTTATTATTACAGATAACTAGGTTAGGTTAGGGTTATTATTACAGATAACTAGGTTAGGTTATTATTACAGATAACTAGGTTAGGGTTAGGGTTATTATTACAGATAACTAGGTTAGGGTTATTATAACAGATAACTAGGTTAGGGTTATTATTACAGATAACTAGGTTAGGGTTATTATTACAGATAACTAGGTTAGGGTTATGGTTATTATTACAGATAACTAGGTTATGGTTATTACTACAGATAACTAGGTTAGGGTTATTATTACAGATAACTAGGTTAGGGTTCTGGTTATTATTACAGATAACTAGGTTAGGGTTAGGGTTATTATTACAGATAACTAGGTTAGGGTTATGGTTATTATTACAGATAACTAGGTTAGGGTTATTATTACAGATAACTAGGTTAGGGTTAGGGTTATTATTACAGATAACTAGTTTAGGATTAGGGTTATTATTACAGATAAATAGGTTAGGGTTATTATTACATATAACTAGGTTAGGGTTATGGTTATTATTACAGATAACTAGGTTAGGGTTAGGGTTATTATTACAGATAACTAGGTTAGGGTTATTATTACAGATAACTAGGTTAGGGTTAGGGTTATTATTACAGATAACTAGGTTAGGGTTAGGGTTATTATAACAGATAACTAGGTTAGGGTTATTATTACAGATAACTAGGTTAGGGTTATTATTACAGATAACTAGGTTAGGGTTATGGTTATTATTACAGATAACTAGGTTATGGTTATTACTACAGATAACTAGTTTAGGGTTATTATTACAGACAACTAGGTTAGGGTTATGGTTATTATTACAGATAACTAGGTTAGGGTTAGGGTTATTATTACAGATAACTAGGTTAGGTTATGGTTATTATTACAGATAACTAGGTTAGGGTTATTATTACAGATAACTAGGTTAGGGTTAGGGTTATTATTACAGATAACTAGGTTAGGATTAGGGTTATTATTACAGATAAATAGGTTAGGGTTATTATTACATATAACTAGGTTAGGGTTATGGTTATTATTACAGATAACTAGGTTAGGGTTAGGGTTATTATTACAGATAACTAGGTTAGGGTTATTATTACAGATAACTAGGTTAGGGTTAGGGTTATTATTACAGATAACTAGGTTAGGGTTAGGGTTATTATTACAGATAACTAGGTTAAGGTTATTATTACAGATAACTAGGTTAGGGTTATTATTACAGATAACTAGGTTAGTCAAAGTTACCATTATTAGTCAGTTGTACAACCGAATGCCTTCAACTGAAATGTGTCTTCCACATTTAACCCAACCCCTTTTGAATCAGAGAGGTGCGGGGGGCTGCCTTAATCGACATCCACGTCTTCGACTGATCCGCCAATTAATATATGACGACTGTAACAAGACTTATCAACCAATTAATATATGATGATTGTAACAAGACTGATCAACTAATTAATATATGTTGACTGTAACAAGACTGACCTCAGTACTCTAATCACACCAGCTCTCTCAGTACTCTAATCACACCAGCTCTCTCAGTTCTCTAATCACACCAGCTCTATCAGTACTCTCATCACACCAGCTCTCTCAGTAAGCTAATCACACCAGCTCTCTCAGTTCTCTAATCACACCAGCTCTCTCAGTTCTCTAATCACACCAGCTCTCTCAGTTCTCTAATCACACCAGCTCTCTCAGTAAGCTAATCACACCAGCTCTCTCAGTAAGCTAATCACACCAGCTCTCTCAGTACGCTAATCACACCAGCTCTCTCAGTACGCTAATCACACCAGCTCTCTCAGTACTCTAATTACAACCATCACACCAGCTCTATCAGTACTCTAATTACAACCATCACACCAGCTCTATCAGTACTCTAATTACAACCATCACACCAGCTCTCTCAGTACTCTAATTACAACCATCACACCAGCTCTCTCAGTACGCTAATCGCATCTTCTCTCTCATTCATGTCTGTGTGTTGTGCGTCTGTCTCACCTTGCCTGTAGCAGATCTCTCTCTCTCTCTCTCTCTCTCTCTCTCTCTCTCTCTCTCTCTCTCTCTCTCTCTCTCTCTCTCTCTCTCTTTCAGACTGGCAGCATCTGCTTCTGTTCAACCGTGCTGTTCTCACACAGTGAACAGATCACACACACGTGCTCATCCACACACACACACGCAAACACGTAAACACACACACGCGCAAGCAGACACACGCGCACGCGCACGCACACACACACACACACACACACACACACACACACACACACACACACACACACACACACACACACACACACACACACACACACACACACACACACACACACACACAGTGAACAGCTCTGGCAGAGTGTGTGGAGGTGAAAAATTTAGCAATCAATTAGATTTTAACAAATGACTTTCTAAATGCATCACCCAGCAGCTGTTAAATCGGTCAACCCTGCCACTCTGCCTCTCTCTCTCTCTCTCTCTCAGAGGGGATGGAGGAGAGGAGAGGAGGAAGAGAGGAGGAAAGAAAAATATAAGAGTTGAGGTCTTTCTTTCTCCCGCGGTGAGCGTTCCACATCACGGTCAACTGCAGAGAAAGTCAGCCATGGCCCGCGGCAGTGGTGCGATGGAGGGCTGGAGGGATGGTGGGACCGAGGGATGGAAGGATGGAGGAGGGCTGTAGAGGGGTCATAAAGACCTGATGTCTCCTGGGTCCATAGTGAGACGGACGCGGGAACAAGGAGGCCTGGATGGCCTGCAGACAGGTTGGGTCGCTAAACATGGAGAACCACGTCCAACAAAGGCTCAGGCCACAGAGAGCACAAAGCTCACTACACCTCTCTACACCTCTCTACTCATCTCTACTCCTATCCACACCTCTCTATACCTCTCTACACCTCTCTACTCATCTCTACTCCTATCCACACCTCTCTATGCCTCTCTACTCATCTCTACTCCTATCCACACCTCTCTACATCTCTCTACACATCTCTACTCCTATCCACACCTCTCTATGCCTCTCTACACCTCTCTACTCATCTCTACTCCTATCCACACCTCTCTATGCCTCTCTACACCTCTCTACTCATCTCTACTCCTATCCACACCTCTCTATGCCTCTCTACACCTCTCTACTCATCTCTACTCCTATCCACACCTCTCTACATCTCTCTACTCATCTCTACTCCTATCCACACCTCTCTATCCCTCTCTACACCTCTCTACTCATCTCTACTCCTATCCACACCTCTCTATGCCTCTCTACACCTCTCTACTCATCTCTACTCCTATCCACACCTCTCTATGCCTCTCTACACCTCTCTACTCATCTCTACTCCTATCCACACCTCTCTACATCTCTCTACACCTCTCTACTCATCTCTACTCCTATCCACACCTCTCTATGCCTCTCTACACCTCTCTACTCATCTCTACTCCTATCCACACCTCTCTATGCCTCTCTACACCTCTCTACTCATCTCTACTCCTATCCACACCTCTCTATGCCTCTCTACACCTCTCTACTCATCTCTACTCCTATCCACACCTCTCTATGCCTCTCTACACCTCTCTACTCATCTCTACACCTATCCACACCTCTCTATGCCTCTCTACACCTCTCTACTCATCTCTACACCTATCCACACCTCTCTACTCGCCTCTACTCCTATCCACACCTCTCTACATCTCTCTACACCTCTATAAACTTCAATACATCTCTCTATACCTCTCTACACCTCTCTATACCTCCCTATACCCCTTTGTCTCTCTCTGCACCTCTCTACTCGTCTCTACTCCTATCCACACTACTCTATACCTTGCTACTCTACACCTCTCTACACCTCTCTAAACATCTCTGCACCTCTCTATACCTCTCTACACATTTCTACACCTCTCTAAACATCTCTGCACCTCTCTATACCTCTCTACACATTTCTACACCTCTCTATACATCTCTATACCTGTCTATACCTGTCTCTATACCTCTCCACATCGTTCTAAAACTCTATACACCTCTATACACCTCTCTATACCTGTTAGAGCCGATTTGAAAATATTTGTATAAAAGACAGAACATACAGAGCTCCATGTACGTTTGTGTAAATATATTAAATATGAATGTATTAAGATGAAATATTAGGTATCTTTATGATTGATATTGACCTGAATGAGATGTTTTCATTGGTTGTTAGTGTAACTGTCACGGCTTCCACCGACGGTGGCTCCTCTGCCTGTTCGGGCGGCGTTCGGCGGGTCGTCGTCACCGGCCTATTAGCTGCCACCGATCCTCCTTTTCCTTTCTGTTGATTGTTCTTATTGTTTGCACCTGTTTTGTGTTTGTGTTTTTATTCTAGGGCTATTTAAGCCGGTCAAGCCAGCCTCCTTTCGCGCGGGCTTGTTTCTCTGTCTGTTTGGTGGACGTTCGGCTGACGTTTATGTTGACATGTTCTCTCGTTCCTGTTTTGGGCCGCATTTGTATTTGGTTGCGCCTGTTGTGTTTGGGGCGTTATATTTACGCGCTGCATTAAAAAAGGAATATTTTTCCCTACACCCTGCTCTCTGCGCCTGACTCCCCACCCACCACTCCTAGCTGTCGTGACAGTAACTTAGTTTCTGGCCCCCCTCTTGCCCATTCATTGTACTGTGGTAAGTGTGTTAGGATAAAGGCAGGAAGTTGGGCCTTCAGGGGGGGGGGGGGGGGAGTCCTAGCTAGACGCGGGAGCGGTATAGTTTTTTCACCATACAGACATACAAACAGGTCATATTATGTATTTTCCATGTCAAGTAATCTCTGCTTTAAGTTGATTGGATTATATTTTTTTTTTGTTAGATATGAGAAGAATAAACCTTTTTGTTGCACCATATCCCTGGATCTCAGTGAATGTTTTGGCCGTTTGGAAACCTTGAGTGTGGACTGTATGCGTACGAAACAACCCCGCTTCAGGCTAGGGCAGTGGCAATGGTAAAGAGGAAAGGAAGCCACTACAATACCTCTCTCTCCACCTCTCTACACCTCTCTATATCTCTCTACACCTTTCTACACCTTTCTATACCTCTCGGCACCTCTCTATACCTCTAAACACCTTTCTACACCTCTCTATATCTCCCCATACCTCTCTACACCTCTCTACACCTCACTATACTTCTCTACACCTCTCTATACCTCTCTACACATGTCTACACCTCCCTAAACATCTCTACAACTCTCATTACCTCTCTACACCTCTCATTACCTCTCTATACCCCTCTATACACCTCTCATTACCTCTCTATACCCCTCTATACACCTCTCTGCACCTCTCTATACCCCTCTATACACCTCTCTGCACCTCTCTATAACTCTCCGTACTTCTCTATACGTCTCTATTCCTCTCTACAACACTCTATACCTCTCTATACCTCTCTACCCCCCCTCTTTCTCTACACCTCGTTATATCTCTCTGTACCTCTCTATACCCCTCTCTCTCTCTACAACTCTCTCTGTACCACTCTACACCTCTCTGCACCTCTCTACACCTCGCTGCACCTCTCAGTACCTCTCTATAGCGCTAAACACCTTTCTAAAACACTCTTTATACCTCTCTATACCTCCCCATATCTCCCGTACCTCTCTACACCTCTCTACACCTCTCTATATCTCTCTACACCTCTCTAAACCTCTCTACACTTGTCTACACCTCTCTACACATTTCTACACCTCCCTATACCTCTGCACCTCTCTATACCTCTCTATAGATCTAAACACCTTTCTAAACCTCTCTAAACCTCTCTAAACCTATCTACTCATCTCTACACCTCTCTATACCTTTATACACCTCTCTGCACCAATCTACTCATCTCTACTCCTCTCTAAGCCTCTCTACACCGATCTACTCATCTCTACTCCTCTCTACGCCTCTCTAAACCTCTCTATTCCTCTCTATAACACTCTACACCTCTCTATACCTCTGTACACCGCTCTAAACCTCTCTACACCGCTCTAAACCTCTCTACACCGCTCTAAACCTCTCTACACCTCTCTAAACCTCTCTACACCACTCTAAACCTCTCTACACCTCTCTAAACCTCTCTACACCGCTCTAAACCTCTGTACACCTCTCTATACCTCTGTACACCGCTCTAAACCTCTCTACACCTCTCTAAACCTCTCTACACCTCTCTATACCTCTGTACACCGCTCTAAACCTTTCTACACCTCTCTAAACCTCTCTACACCGCTCTAAACCTCTCTACACCTCTCTAAACCTCTCTACACCGCTCTAAACCTCTCTACACCTCTCTAAACCTCTCTACACCGCTCTAAACCTCTCTACACCTCTCTAAACCTCTCTACACCTCTCTAAACCTTTCTACACCGCTCTAAACCTCTCTACACCGCTCTAAACCTCTCTACACCGCTCTAAACCTCTCTACACCTCTCTAAACCTCTCTACACCGCTCTAAACCTCTCTACACCGCTCTAAACCTCTCTACACCTCTCTAAACCTCTCTACACCGCTCTAAACCTCTCTACACCTCTCTAAACCTCTCTACACCTCTCTAAACCTCTCTACACCTCTCTAAACCTCTCTACACCGCTCTAAACCTCTCTACACCGCTCTAAACCTCTCTACACCTCTCTAAACCTCTCTACACCGCTATAAACCTCTCTACACCGCTCTAAACCTCTCTACACCTCTCTAAACCTCTCTACACCTCTCTAAACCTCTCTACACCGCTCTAAACCTCTCTACACCTCTCTAAACCTCTCTACACCGCTCTAAACCTCTCTACACCTCTCTAAACCTCTCTACACCTCTCTAAACCTCTCTACACCGCTCTAAACCTCTCGACACCTCTCTAAACCTCTCTACACCGCTCTAAACCTCTCTACACCTCTCTAAACCTCTCTACACCGCTCTAAACCTCTCTACACCTCTCTAAACCTCTCTACACCGCTCTAAACCTCTCTGTAAATCTCTATACATCTATACACCTCTCTACACCTCCCTACAGCTCTCTATACCTTTCTACACCTCTCTATACCTTTCAACACCTCTCTATACCTCTCAACACCTCTCTATACCTCTCAACACCTCTCTACACCTCTGTATATCTCTCTTTCTCCTCTCTCTCCTCTCTTTCTCTCTTGTTCTCTTCTGTCTCTTCATTTCTCTCTCTGTCTCTTTTTTTCTCCCTTTCTGTCACTTCTCTCTCTCCTGTTCTCTCTTTTCTGAACAGACACACACATTTCATGGTAGAGTAATAGATTTACTTGTGGTTCTTTGTCTGATAACCTTAACCATTAAAGACCCATTCTGGGGTTTGAGCACTCTGGCTGATTCAGCGTTTATGGTTTAGAGACACTAATGGTCCACTAGCAGCTCTTAAAGAACCACTTACAAGACAGCACACACACACAGCACGGGTATAAACTGTTTGACATTTAGGAATGAAATGGGACCAATCACACTGGAAGGTCCACTAGACTGTCAGAGAACAATGGGGTGTGTGCATGTGTGTGAGTGTGTGTGTGTGAGTGTGAGTGTGTGTGTGTGAGTGTGTGAGTCTGTGTGTGAATGTGTGTGTGAGTGTGTGAGAGTGTGTGTGTGTGTGAGAGTGTGAGAGTGTGTGTGAGAGTGTTTGTGTGTGTGAGTGTCAGTGTGTGTGTGTGTCAGTGTCAGTGTGTGTGTGTGTGTGTGTGTGTGCGTGCGTGTGCGTGTGCGTGTGTGCGTGTGCGTGTGTGTGTGAGTGTGTGAGTGTGTGTGTGAGAGTGTGTGTGTGAGTGTGTGTGCGAGTGCGTGTGTGCGGGTGTGTTGAGTAGGTATTTATCCCAGAAAAGCACCCAGTGGGAGAGAAATACTCTTTAGACAAAACGTAGTATATTTACCTGTACACAGTGTCTGGTTCCTCTACACTCCCTGTTCACCCATGACTGCGTGGCCAAGCACGCCTCCAACTCAATCATCAAGTTTGCTGACGACACTACAGTGGTAGGCTTGATTACCAACAACGACGAGACGGCCTACAGGGAGGAGGTGAGGGGCCTCGGAGTGTGGTGTCAGGAAAATAACCTCTCACTCAACGTCAACAAAACTAAGGAGATGATCGTGGACTTCAGGAAACAGCAGAGGGAGCACCCCCCTATCCGGCAGATAGCCTAGTGGTTAGAGTGTTGGACTTGTAACCGGAGGATCGCTAGTTCGAATCCCCGAGCTGACAAGGTAAAAATCTGTTGTTCTGCCCCTGAACAAGGCAGTTAACCCACTGTTCCCGGGCGCCGTGGATGTTGATTAAGGCCCAGAAAATAGGATATGCACAAAATTAGTACTATTGGATAGGAAACACTCTGCAGTTTCTAAGAGTGTTAAAATAATGTATGTGAGTATAACAGAAGTGATATAGCAGGCAAAAACC
Source organism: Brachymystax lenok tsinlingensis (assembly GCA_030435695.1). Taxonomy (NCBI): domain Eukaryota; kingdom Metazoa; phylum Chordata; class Actinopteri; order Salmoniformes; family Salmonidae; genus Brachymystax; species Brachymystax lenok. The sequence goes on from CM059780.1 coordinate 6,409,395, forward strand.
AGAGGAAAATCTATCCGGATTTGCATTTCTTTTGTAAATGAGCATCTTCTCCATTGTGCTTATTGCATACAACTTTATATAGGACTGAGACTGCAGTACCTATGGCTTCCACTAGATGTCAACAGTCTTTATACAAAGTCTTGGAATTCTAGGAGTGACCAGAACAGATAGGAACAGGAAATTGTCAGGCGACCACTTTTGTAAACAAGGTTTGACGCGAGCGAGATTGTGAACGCGCACCACTTTATTTTTCTTTCCTATCGTTCAAGTTATCGTCCGGTTGAAATATTACAGCAAATATACCCAAAAGGATACCTAAGGATACATTAAAAATGATGTTTGATTTGTTTGTAGAAAGTGTATAGGTATAATTTGATTTTAACTTTCGCCGTAAAGCACCCCACCACTCCGTAAGTAGTTAAACAGCCACCACTAACATTGATTGGCTGCTGCCAACATACTGACTTAAATCTCTAGCCACTTTAACTGCCTTGCACAAGGGCACAAAAATCTTTCCTGGTTTCGGTTACTGGCCCAACGCTCTAAACCACTAGGCTACCTGCTGCTTTTCCGCAATTGCCAACTCCAGACTTGAAAGCCTGTGGTTTGAATTGAAGAGGGCAGTTCATAAGTGCAGACAAAGGATATCAAGGATCTCTAGAAGGATTCTGTATGGAGGAATGGTCTAAGATCCCTTCCAATGTGTTCTCCGACTCAAAAAAACATTTCAGAAAAAGGCTCAGTGCTGTTATCCTCGCAAGGTGAGGTATTGAAAGGCATTGAAAACAGGGGTGTCAATCTTTTTTTTAACTTGTTAAACAAAATCTCTTTGAGCAATTTTATTAGTAAAATGCAATATAATTTCCCAATTTTTTGGGGGCATACAATATAGCTCAGTATTTTAATGATTTATTTCATACAGTCAGATGGCGCGGTATTGTATGGCTGCCATCATGCAAGCTTCGACCCAACTTTGCTATTTTGTCATTCTTTTGGCGTTTATTTGAACTTTTTAATGTTTATGTTGCTTCTGTCCATAGTTCCTATCAATCAATGCAGTAAATGTCAAACAAGCAGTCAAAAATAATCAAAGAATTTCAAATTAAACATCTAAAAGCTGAACTTCAACTAATGGGAGAGCACCAGCGTCTGCCGTATGGACACATTGATACTGTGAGTCATTGGCAACTAAAGACATGGGAGCATAGAACTCAGAGATAGCCTATAGGCCAATATAGCAGTAGGCCTATAACTTCCATAGAACTCAGAGATAGACTATAGGTCAATGTAGCAGTAGACCTATAACTTCCATAGAACTCAGAGATAGCCTATAGGCCAATGTAGCAGTAGACCTATAACTTCCATAGAACTCAGAGATAGCCTATAGGTCAATGCAGCAGTAGACCTATAACTTCCATAGAACTCAGAGATAGCCTATAGGCCAATGCAGCATTAGACCTATAACTTCCATAGAACTCAGAGATAGCCTATAGGCCAATGTAGCATTAAACCTATAACTTCCATAGAACTCAGAGATAGCCTATAGGCCAATGCAGCATTAGACCTATAACTTCCATTGAACTCAGAGATAGCCTATAGGCCAATGTGGCATTAGACCTAGAACTTCCATAGAACTCAGAGATAGCCTATAGGCCAATGTAGCAGTAGTGTCACGTCCAGGCCTGAGTTGACAGGCTGGCGTGTTTAGTTTCGTTTTTGGTGTAGGGTTTTTCTGTTCTAGCGTGTTTATTTCTATGTTGGGTTAATGGTTCCCAATTAGAGGCAGCTGTTTGTCGTTTTCAGAAGGGTTTTGTGGGTTACTGTTTAGTTCATAGCTTAAGTGTATTTTCTAAGTTATGGTCGGATGTTACGATCTTCGGTTTGTTTTGTTTTGTTTTTCCCCAGTTACGTAAATAAATATGTATACTGGAAGCATCGCTGCGTCTTGGTCCGTCTATCAGGAAGATCGTGACAGAATAACCCACCATAAAAGGACCAAGCAGCGAAAGAGCCAGGATTTCTGGACATGGGAGGAAATCCTGGATGGAGAGGGACCCTGGAGAAAGACTGTGGAGTATCGTCGCCCGAAGGAGGAGATGGAAGCAGCGAGGGCAGAGTAGAGCGTTAATAAGGAGCGATATGCTGGAACACGCCTGGCTAGAAAGCCCGAGAGGCAGCCCACAATTTTTTTGGGGGGGGGGCACACGGGGAGGTTGGCCGGTTCAGGGTGGACTCCTGAGCCAACTCCTCGTGCTCTTTGGAGGGAGCGTTGGAGGGAGCGTCGCATTGGTAAGACGCCTTGCTATGCAGTATTGCGCACGGTGTCTCCAGTGCGCATTCATAGGCCAGTGCGCGACATTCCAGCTCCACTCAACTGTCAGGCTAGGGTGAGTGTGTAGCCTGGAGGAGTGGTGCCGGCTCTGCGCGCTAAGTCTCCTGTGCATCTTCTTGGACCGAGATATCCTGCACCGGTTCTGCGTGCAGTGTCTCCGGTGCGTATCCACAGCCCGGTACGCGACATTCCAGCTCCCATCATCTGTGAGGCGAGGGTGAGTGAACAGCCGGGGGAGTAGGGTGCCGGTTCCGCGCACCAGGCCCCCTGTACGCTTAGAGAGCCCAGTACGTCCAGTCCCTGTTCCACGCTCCAGGATCCCTGTGCGCGTCGTGGACCCAGCACGTCCTGTCCCTGTTCCACGCTCCAGGATCCCAGTGCGCATCGTGAGTCCAACACGGCCCGTTCCTGCTCCCCGCACCAGAGTTCCAGTGCGCATCGTGAGTCCAACATGAACTGTTCCGGCTGCTAGCCCAGGGCCTCTGGTGCGTGACCTCGGGCCAGCACGGCCGGCACCGGAGCCGCCACCTTGGACAAAAAAAGACCCACCCGAAGACCCCCCCATGGACCTTTGGCGCGGTCGGGAGTCCGGTCGGGAACCATATATATGTTTGTAGTTTTCAGAAGGGTTTTGTGGGTTATTGTTTAGTTCATAGCTTAAGTGTATTTTCTAAGTTATGGTCGGATGTTACGATCTTCGGTTTGTTTTGTTTTGTTTTTCCCCAGTTACGTAAATAAATATGTATACTGGAAGCATCGCTGCGTCTTGGTCCGTCTATCAGGAAGATCGTGACAAGTAGGCCTACAACTTCCATAGAACTCAGAGATAGCCTATAGGCCAATATAGCAGTAGACCTATAACTTCCATCGTCAACTAAGTAAAATAAAAAAAGTAGACAAGTAAAAAACTATATTTCACATTCTTCTCTCTACTCCGCCTGTCTGCCTCCCTTTCTATCTGTCTTGACTTGAGCAGTTTCTAGTGAATTGCAACTTTTGTATCAAATGATCAAGCTGTCGCTAGCACACTTGCAACATTTCATCAAGTAGCCTATTCCGGGGCCTCAGATTTTCCCTCGGCAGTGAGCTCAGGAGAGACAGCTGTTTTTATTTATGACGTTTCCACTGAGTACATGGACTCATCAGATCATGATATATTACTCTTTCGCCCCGAGGCGATTGTCAAGGCCGGGAGAGTTAGAAAGATTTTTAAAAAGTATTTGAAGAACTATCATTTGCAACGGATGTTTAAAAAAAAAAGACGGACTTTGTGGACTTCCTGAGTGAGGTGAAGAAAAAAATGACTGAGAAGCCCAGCTTATTAGTGGTGGACGTGACGAGTTATAATAATCAGAAATTGGCACTTTTCCTACTTTTTGCATACTGCAGGGCAGACAGGCATACTTGAGTGCTCCCTCAACGCTATCAGGAAAGAGAAACCAGAAACGTGCTCGTTGCACGCCAAACAAAAAAAAATACCTTAAAACATTATGACAAAACGTGTGTAATGGTTATGAAAATAAACCCCAAATAAACAATCAAACGGCAAACAATTCACACAATGAAACAATGAATGCACAAGAATTGGCGGGAAACAGTTGAGCATGTTTTTCGGAGAGAGCTGAGTGCATGCATTCTGTGAAAAGAGAAGTGCCATATCTTCGCCACACACACACACACACACACACACACACACACACCCTTCTTCCAGTTGCAGCATTTTAAATTCTACTCAAGACACATTATCTAAACACATATTTTCAGATGCTTTTCACTGACAGCCACAACTCAATAACCAGCTAGGCTTAGTGCCACCCAACTGCAGGCTTCCCAAATAGATCACAAATAGGTCTACACACTTGTGATTTGAAACAATTCACAGCAAAAAAAATGTAAAGAAGCTAATGAGCCTCTGTGGCTCTGTCATGCTCCCTGGTGAAGTATGTTAAAGGGTTTTATTTAGACAGGAGTAGTAATTATAGCCTTTTCATTTTTGGCAAAACATTCATTTATTTTTGGAGAACCCAGCATCCTAACAGCACCCTCCAACCTCCCTTTCCAATTTCTCAAGAGGCTGAAACCAGAGATCTGTATATTATGACGATTATTCCCCTTTGTTCGACTGCGTGACCACGCAGGACTCCAACGCCATCATCAGGTTTGCTGACGACACGACGATGGTAGACCTGATCACCGGTGACGATGAGACAGCCTACAGGGAGGAGGTCAGTGACCTGGCAGTGTGGTGCCAGGACATCAACCTCTCCCTCAACTTCAGTAAGTAGAGAATATAGGAGGAGGGGGAGGGGGACCATGTACATTGAAGGGGTTGCAATGGCGCAACGATGGTAGTCGAGAGTCAAGAGCTTCAAGTTCCTCGTTGTCCAAATCACTAAGGACTTAGAATGGTTCACACACACAGGCGACAACACCTATTCCCCCCATCAGGAGGTTGGAAAGATTTGGCATGGGCACGCGAATCCTCAAAGAGGTCCACAGCCGCACCGTTGAGAGCATCTTGACTGGCTGCATCACCGACCTGGTATGGCAACAGTAGCAACCCTCGATCACATGGCGCTACAGAGGGTGGGTACGGACAGCCCAGTACATCAACGGGGCTGAGTTCCTAGCCAATCAAGACCTCTATATCAAGCGGTGTGAAAAGAAGGCCCGGATACTTGATTTTATAGACTCCAGCAACCCAAGCCATAGACTGTTCTCTCTGCTTCCACACGGCATTTGGTACCGGAGCATCAAGTCTGACACCAACAGGCTCCTGAACAGCTTCTATCCCCCAAAACCATAAGACTGATAAATAGCTAACAGAATGGTTACATGGACTATCTGCACTGACTATATGCACACTCTATACACTCACACACACACACACACACACACACACACACACACACACACACACACACACACACACACACACACACACACACACACACACACACACACACACACACACACACACACACACACACACACACACACACACACACACACACACCTCAGGAGGCTGAAGAAATTCGGCTTGTCACCAAAATCACTCACAAACTTCTACAGATGCACAATCGAGAGCATCCTGTCGGGCTGTATCACCGCCTGGTACGGCAACTGCTCCGCCCACAATCGTAAGGCTCTCCAGAGGGTAGTGAGGACTGCACAACGCATCACCGAGGTAAACTACCTGCCCTTCAGGACACCTACACCACCCGATGTCACAGGAAGGCCAAAAAGATCATCAAGGACAACAACCACCCGAGCCACTGCCTGTTCACCCCGCTATCATCCAGAAGGCGAGGTCAGTACAGGTGCATCAAAGCTGGGACCGAGAGACTGAAAAACAGCTTCTACCTCAAGGCCATCAGACTGTTAAACAGCCATCACCAACATACTGACTTAAATCTCTAGCCACTTTAAACATAGGAATTGGATGTAACAATGTATCACTAGCCACTTTAAACAATTTTGTATATAATGTTTACGTATCCGACATACTCATATCAAATGTATACACTGTACTCTAAACCATCTACTTAATCTTGCCTATGCCGTTCGGCCATCGACCCAAATCTCTAGCCACTTTAATAATTATAATTGGATGAAATAATGTATCACTAGCCACTTTAAACAACGCCATTTATATAATGTTTACATATCCTACATTACTCATCTCATATATATATGTGTATATACTGTACTCCATACCATCTACTGCATCTTGCCTATGCCGGTCAGCCATCGCTCATCCATATATTTATATGTACATACTCGTATTCATTCCTTTACTCTTGTGTGTATAAGGTAGTTGTTGTGAAATTGTTAGATTACTTGTTAGATACTACTGCATGGTCGGAACTAGAAGCACAAGCATTTCGCTACACTCGCATTAACATCTGCTAACCATGTGTATGTGACAAATAAATATTGATTTGATTTGACACACACACACACGCTGCTGTTACTCTGTTTATGATATATCCTGATGCCTAGTCACCTTACCCCTATACATATCTAGCCCTTACCACTCCAGTATCCCTGTCACCTTACCCCTATACATATCTACCCCTTACCACTCCAGAATCCCTGTCACCTTACCCCTATACATATCTACCCCTTACCACTCCAGTATCCCTGTCACCTTACCCCTATACATATCTACCCCTTACCACTCCAGTATCCCTGTCACCTTACCCCTATACATATCTACCCCTTACCACTCCAGTATCCCTGTCACCTTACCCCTATACATATCTACGTCCATCACTCCAGTATCCCTGTCACCTTACCCCTATACATATCTACCCCTTACCCCTCCAGTATCCCTGTCACCTTACCCCTATACATATCTAGCCCTACCACTCCAGTATCCCTGTAACCTTACTCCTATACATATCTACCCCTTACCACTCCAGTATCCCTGTCACCTTCCCTGTCTACCTGTTAATATGTTTTTGGGGGCTGAAACTGACCTTCTATACTTGCTTTTCCCGTGTTCTTATAATAACTATTTCTCATGTGATTTTGTTCTACTTGATTTTTATAACGCCATTGATACTGCATTGTTGGGTTTAAAGTTCGCAACAAATGCGTTTCGCTGTACTTGTGCGCGTGACAATAAATCTTGAAACTCATTTTTGCTCATCTTTATCAAAAGGTGTCAATAATTTCGGACGTCACTGTATCTGCAAAAAAAAAAGATGCTTCTGAGATAATTGGCTATAAAGTTCCGAATTCTCATTGGTTTCAATAGTGTCAGCAATTTATAAATTGTATTCTTTTGAAATTGACAACTTGATTTGAGGTATTCAGAGTACTATATAGCTGGAGAACATTGAACAGAACAATATTTCAATAGCAAAATTTGGACAAAAACGCAGACTTTTACATACATTATTCCGCCGACCATGTAAAGCATCCCAAGAGCGAGAAAGAGAGAAACAGAGAAAAAGAGAGAGAGATTAGAGAGAGAGATTAGAGAGAGAGATTAAAGAGAGAGATAGATTAGAGAGAGAGAGAGGAGGGAGAGAGAGAGGGGACGGAGGAGGGAGAGAGAGAGAGAGAGAGAGAGAGAGAGAGAGAGAGAGAGAGAGAGAGAGAGAGAGAGAGAGAGAGGGGTGGAGAGAGAGAGACAGAGAGAGGGGGTTGGATTGAGAAAGAGAGAGAGGAGGAGGAGAGAGAGAGAGTAGATAGTAGAGCATCTCCTGATGGACTATATGGACTATCAAAAATAAAGTCCATAATTTCATTATTTTACATGACTTCAAATATACATTATTCTGCTGACCATGTAAAACATCCCAATTAGCACCAAATAGTGGAGAGCGACAAAGAGAAAGAGCGACAAAGAGAGATGAGAGAGAAGGAGAGGGAGTTGGAGAGAGAGAGAGAGAGAGAGAGAGAGGGTGAGGGGAGGGAGAGAGAGAGTGATAGAGAGAGTCGGGGTTGGAGAGAGAGAGCGAGAGAGAGGGTTGGAGAGAGAAAAAGACGGAGTGAGAGAGGATGAGAGAGAGAGAGAGAGAGAGAGAGAGAGAGAGAGAGAGAGAGAGAGAGAGAGAGAGAGAGAGAGAGAGAGAGGGGTGAGGGAGAGAGAGAGAGAGAGTGATAGAGAGAGTCGGGGTTGGAGAGAGAGAGAGCGAGAGAGAGAGTTGGAGAGAGAAAAAGACGGAGAGAGAGCAGAGAGAGAGAGAGAGAGAGAGAGAGAGAGAGAGAGAGAGAGTGAGAGAGAGAGAGAGAGAGAGAGGGAGAGGGGGTTGGAGAGAGAGAGAGAAGGAGAGAGAGGGGGAGGAGAGGGGGAGGAGAGGGGAGGGAAAGAGAGACGGGGTTGGAGAGAGAGGGAGATAGAGAGAGAGGCCTCTGTATAAGACTCTTACCCACTCTTTTCTATGTATATCAGCAGAAAACAGTAAATGTCACCAGCTCCTCCTGTTAATTACCAAAAACAATGTATTCTGAGGCAGAGCCTGTCAAATACATTATGCTCTTTAGGGAAAAAATATAAAACATAATGTAGTTAAATTGATTATTTTATGTATTTTTGTAATTACAAAACCCTAATGGTTTTCTGTTTTTAATTCACTTTTGTTCCATTATGATGTTTTGATGTTGGGTTGCTGCAGGGCTTTAGAGAATACCTATGTTTATTATGGTTTTAATGGACATTGGTTCTGTTTTATCTCTCAGGCTCCAAGTCTACAATATCCACCTCCTTGCTCCTCCTCCTCCTCTCTCCTCCTCCTCGCTCCTCGTTCTCCCTCCTCCCTCCTCTTCCCGCCTCCCCCTTCCTGCTCCCTCCTCACTCCCTCCTCCTCCTCCTCGCTCCTCCTCCTCCCTTCCTCCTCCTCCCTCCTCACTCCTCTTTCTCCTCGCTCCTCCTCCCTCCTCATCCCGCCTCCCCCTATCCTGCTCCCTCTTCACTCCCTCCTCCTCCTCGCTCCTCCTCCTCGCTCCTCCTTCTACCTCCTCCTCCTCAGTCTGAGGTCCTGAGTGCTCTGGAGCAGGTTTTCATCAAGGATCTCTCTATACTTTGCTCCATTAATCTTTGCCTCGATCCTGACTAGTCTCCCATTCCCTGCCGCTGAAACACATCCCCACAGCACGATGCTGCCACCACCATGCTTCACCATAGGGATGGTGCTAGGTTTCCTCCAGATTTGACTCTTGGCATTCAGGCCAAAGAGTTCAATCTTGGTTTCATCAGACCAGAGAATCTAGTTTCTCATGGTCTGAATCTATAGGTGCCTTTTGGCAAACTCCAAGTGGGCTGTCATGTGCCTTTTACTGAGGAGTGACTTCCGTCTGGCCACTCTACCATAAAGGCCTGATAGTGGAGTGCAGCAGAGATGGTTGTCCTTCTGGAAGGTTCTCCCATCTCCACAGAGGAACTCTAGAGCTCTGTCAGAGTGACCATCAGGTTCTTGGTCACCTCTCTGACCAAGGCCCTTCTCCCCCCGATTGCTCAGTTTGGCCAGGCGACCAGCTCTAGGAAGAGTCTTGGTGGTTCCAAACTTCTTTCATAACTTCTTCAGGATTGGTGGATCCCCTGAGGGATGGTTGAGCTAATGTAGGCTCATGTAATTAGCATGAGGTTGTAAGTAACAAGAACATTCCCCCGGGACATAGACATATCTTATATTGGCAGAAAGCTTACATTCTTGTTAATCTAACTGCACTGTCCAATTTAATTGTTTGAGGAGAGTGCACAGTTATTAATAAACAAATTAGGCACATTTGGGAAGTCTTGATATACAATTTTGAACAGAAATGCAATGGTTCATTGGATCAGTCTAAAACTGGGCACATACACTGCTGCCATCTAGTGGACAATATCTAAATTGCACCTGGGCTGGAATAATACATTATGGCCTTTCTCTTGTATTTCAAAGATGATGGTACAAAAGAAATACAAAAAAATGGTTGTTTTTTTCTTTGTATTATCTTTTACCAGATCGAATATTTTATATTCTCCTACATTCCTTTCACATTTCCACAAACTTCAAAGTGTTTTCTTTCAAATGTTACCAAGAAAATGCATATCCTTGCTTTAGGGCCTGAGCTACAGGCAGTTAGATTTGGGTATGTCATTTTAGGCGAAAATTGAAAAAAAGGTGGCAGATCCTTATTAAGAATGACGGAGGCCACTGTGTTCTTGGAAACATTCAATGCTGCATAAATGTTTTGGTACCCTTCCCCAGATCATCTTTTTCGACACAATCCAGTCCCGGAGCTCTACGGACAATTCCTTCGACATCATAGCTTGATTTTTGCTCTGACATGCACTGTCAACTGTGGAACCTTATATAGACAGGTTTGTGCCTTTTCAAATCCTGTTCAATCAATTGAATTTAACACAGGTGGACTCCAATCAAGTTGTACTTACAGCTCAAGGATGATCAATGGAAACAGGATGCACCTGAGCTAAATTTCAAGTCTCATAGCAAAGGGTCTGAATACTTATGCAAAGGTATTTCTGTTTTTTAAATTCTGAAAGCCTGTTTTCGCTTTGCCACTATAGCGTATTGTGTGTAAATTGCTGAGTATTTTTATTTTTTATTTAATGAATTTTAGAATAAGGCTGTAACGTAACAAAATGTGGAAAAAGTCAAAGGGTCGGAATACTTTTTGAAGGCACTGTATTTGGGGTGGCAGGTAGCCTAGTGGTTAGAGTGTTGGGCTAGTAACCAAAGGGTTTCTGGATCATATCCCCGAGCTGAGAAGGTAAAAAATATGTTGTTCTGCCCCTGAACAAGGCAGGTAACAGCGAGCAGTGGGTCAAAGGTGCCCAACCTACGACAACATCTGGAAAAATGCAGAGCGCCAAATTCAAATTACAAAGTAGTTATATAAAACATTCATGAAAATACAAGTGTTGCACACTCTTCAAAAGCTTAGAATCTTGGTAATCTCACAGCATTGTCATATTTCAAAAAGGCTTTACGGCGAAAGCATAACATTTGATTGTCTGAGGACAGCGCCCTGCATATTTCCCCCATTAGCATAATAACATAACCAGCACGGGTGTCACAAAACTCAATAAAGCGATAAAATAAATTGCTTACCTTTGAAGATCTTCCTCTGATGGCAATCGCAAGGGTCCCAGCAACACAATAAATGTTCCTTTTGTTCGAAAAAGTCCCTCTTTATATCCATAAAGGTCCGTTCGGTTGGCGCGTTTTGTTCAGAAATCCACCGTCCACTCGTCCATTATAGAAGACATAGAGACCGTTAAAGATATACAGTGGGGCAAAAAAGTATTTAGTCAGCCACCAATTGTGCAAGTTCTCTCACTTAAAAAGATGAGAGAGGCCTGTAATTTTCATCATAGGTACACTTCAACTATGACAGACAAAATGAGGAAAAAGAATCCAGAAAATCACATTGTAGGATTTTTAATGAATTTATTTGCAAATTATGGTGGAAAATAAGTATTTGGTCACATACAAACAAGCAAGATTTCTGGCTCTCACAGACCTGTAACTTCTTCTTTAAGAGGCTCCTCTGTCCTCCACTCGTTACCTGTATTAATGGCACCTGTTTGAACTTGTTATCAGTATAAAAGACATCTGTCCACAACCTCAAACAGTCACACTCCAAACTCCACTATGGCCAAGACCAAAGAGCTGTCAATAGACACCAGAAACAAAATTGTAGACCTGCACCAGGTTGGGAAGATTGAAACTGCAATAGGTAAGCAGCTTGGTTTGAAGAAATCAACTGTGGGAGCAATTATTAGGAAATGGAAGACATACAAGACCACTGATAATCTTCCTCGATCTGGGGCTCCACGCAAGATCTCACCCGTGGGGTCAAAATGATCACAAGAACGGTGAGCAAAAATCCCAGAACCACACGGGGGGACCTAGTGAATGACCTGCAGAGAGCTGGGACCAAAGTAACAAAGCCTACCATCAGTAACACACTACGCCAGGGACTCAAATCCTGCAGTGCCAGACGTGTCCCCCTGCTTAAGCCAGTACATGTTCAGGCCCGTCTAAAGTTTGCTAGAGAGCATTTGGATGATCCAGATGAGGATTGGGAGAATGTCAGATGAAACCAAAATAGAACTTTTTGGTAAAAACTCAACTCGTCGTGTTTGGAGGACAAAGAATGCTGAGTTGCATCCAAAGAACCATACCTACTGTGAAGCATGGGGGTGGAAACATCATGCTTTGGGGCTTTTTTTCTGCAAAGGGACCAGGACGACTGATCCGTGTAAAGGAAAGAATGAATGGGGCCATGTATCGTGAGATTTTGAGTGAAAACCTCCTTCCATCAGCAAGGGCATTGAAGATGAAAAGTGTCTGGGTCTTTCAGCATGACAATGATCCCAAACACACCGCCCGGGCAACAAAGGAGTGGCTTCGTAAGAAGCATTTCAAGGTCCTGGAGTGGCCTAGCCAGTCTCCAGATCTCAACCCTATAGAAAATCTTTGAAAGTCCGTGTTGCCCAGCGACAGCCCCAAAACATCACTGCTCTAGAGGAGATCTGCATGGAGGAATGGGCCAAAATACCAGCAACAGTGTGTGAAAACCTTGTGAAGACTTACAGAAAACGTTTGACCTCTGTCATTGCCAACAAAGGGTATATAACAAAGTATTGAGATAAACTTTTGTTATTGACCAAATACTTATTTTCCACCATAATTTGCAAATAAATAAATTAAAAATCCTACAATGTGATTTTCTGGATTTCTTTTTCTCATTTCGTCTGTCATAGTTGAAGTGTACCTATGATGAAAATTACAGGCCTCTCTCATCTTTTTAAGTTGGAGAACTTGCACAATTGGTGGCTGACTAAATACTTTTTTGCCCCACTGTACCTATAAACTATGTCCAAACAACTCAAACTATGTTTCTAATCGATCCTAAGGTACACTAATATGTATATAAACAATAATATTTCACACACTGGGCAATAGAAAAGGAAAATACTAAGGCGCGCGCTCACGGTCCCGCGTGTCGAAGAGAAAAGTCACTTCCTCACTCCACTTGGAAAAACTTGTCTTACTCCTTGATTTTTCAAGATAAACGCTTGAAACCTTGTTAGAAGACTGTTGACATCTAGTGGAAGCCATAGGTACTGCAACCTGGGACCTTTCAATACCAAGTCAATGGGAAAAGAGTCACTTGACAGAATCACATTTTTCCGGATGGATTTTTAGAAACTTCAGAGTGTTTTCTATCCAATACTACTAATTATGTGCATATCCTAGTTTCTGGGCCTGAGTACCAGGCATTTTACTTTGGGCACGCCAGACTCTCCAAAACTGCCACCGCTACCTAATAGGTTTTAACCCAACGTTCTGTTGTAGGAGGTTGTAAATAATAATTTGTTCTTCACTGACTTGCCTAGTTAAAAAAACGTTTGACTTCCCATGCCTTTTATACAGATAGATTGTTTTAATATCTATGTTTCCTCATTGATTGATGAATTGATCTTATACTATACAAAGATAATTAACTGCCATTTTTCTAAACTAATCCAATCTGTAAGGGGTTGTTCCAGTTTAGATGGTTTAGTTAGTCTTGTTTTTAAAACCAGTACGTCAATCTACAGTACGTTACACAACAACAACAAAAATCCCCATCCAAATCCATTAGTTTACGTTTTTAGAGATGTCAATCCAATGCATCCGCTAGTGTCGCACTTCCGTGTTTATGGTGAAAGTTGGCAGAGCTAGAGCAGTGTTTGTTAGACTACGAGACATACCGAAAAATTGGTCTTGAAACGTCTGTAGCGTCCGAACAGTTTGACGTAGAACTATTAAGATAACTCCATGGAAAGGGGAGACTCTCACAAACTCGATGGTGTTCTCCGTTTTAGGACCCATCTGAAGGTAACGACCTCCACGACCCATCTGAAGGTAACTGGTACCAGTTTAGAAAAACAAATGGAAGTTTGAAGGTAGTTTTGCGCCTACCCAAACAAAGTGGTTAAATACGTGTAAAAAATATATTTATATATTTCCTGATTTAAAAAAATATATTTCAGAGATTTAGGACAGACATCATAAACTTTTGGACTGTCCTATTTGCCATTTATGAATGTGTTATACAATGCGTTCTATGGGCTTTAGTATTAACAGCCAAAATCCATATTTTATCAAATATTTTGAATACATATTTTATTAATTTATATATAAATTACTAATCACTTCGCAAACCAGTCAATTGTGACTTGCAGGTCTGATGTGGCCCATGAGCCAGGATTTTCAGACTCTAATGTTCAGGATAACTAGGCCATAAATAAAGGCCTTATGGAAATGTACAGTATATGATGTGGTCATAAAGGGTTTATTTTAAACACATTCATTTAGGCTCCTAAACTTTGTCCTGGGGCCTCCCTGAGGGCACATTTTGTTTTTTTGCCCTAGCACTACACAGCTGATTCACATAACCAACTCAATCATCAAGCTTTGAATATTTGAATTCACTGTCCAAACACGCACCCAGGTGGGACCCCTGCACCAACACTATGAACCTCTGACTTAACCAGTCACTTGGTGAAAGTTCCAAATGTAGAAGATATTGAATGCAACAACCATGTCTCTGTCACTAACAAACACAGTCATGGGTGGGTTTTGCTCACATTCAAATCGAAAGGCATACTGGGAAATATGAAAATACGGCTTTGCACCCTACAGTGCAAAAAAACCTAAATGCCCTGTGCTGAATAAACGTGTTTGCGTGTTTAAAAAAAGTGTTAGAACAAATAATCATGTTCTGGTGTTTACAATCTAAACACTGTGATGCGTTTTCTTTGAAATGTTAAACGTCTTGATGTGTTTATAAAGCGTTGGAGAAAATAGTTTAGTTATGTATGCGGATCCTAAGTACTTGGTTTTACAGTGCGGGAGTAGGTCTTTATTACTGATGAATGGTTCTTACACACTCCATAGACACTGCACTGTTATTGAGAGGATGGGTACAGCAATGGGTACAGTGAGAGTGGGATCTGTCCTTATATACATGGTTGTGATGATGATGATCCAACTCCCACCACCATACTATTCATCCACCACATCTACCACTCCTTAGCATCCCCTCCACCTCCAGCTCCCTTCGCCTGCACACTCTGAAGCCCCGTTTCCACAGGCACTTAAACTTAGGGCCAAATTTGAGCTGTCTCGAATGGAATTCTCAAGTCGAGGGAAACCCGGGCCAGCATAGTCCAGTTTCACAACTGGTGCCAGCTCGATAAAAATTTGGGCTGGTGACGCCATTACTCTGCAAACACTGAGCTGATCACTGCTGGATGTTTGGCTACCTCGTCTGGGCGTGTTGCTGTTACAAGCACAAGTATCTCATCTGGGCAGTGTTGCAGTAGTCAGACATGACACCAATTACCACCATAGCTGGATCCTTTGTTCATTTTTGCACTACACAATAAACTTTTATGAGAACAGTTGCTAGCTACCTAACGTTACCTAGCAAATCAGAGTAGAAACAAGCTATCTAACTCGTTAAAGTGAGCTAGCAGGAATTTTAGCTTTGCCAGGTTTTATTGAAAGCTCACTAGCTAGCTAGCTACATCATATCATACCTGTCACCTGATTGGCTTGGTTAGCTAGCTAGCTAGTAGGCAATGTGATGGCAAGCAAGGTAGGAATTAAGCTAGCTATCTACCATGTAATGCTAGTGACGATGCTAATCGATTAGTTAACTAGGTAATGTCAGAAAGCTAAAATCATGGCTCTGAGCCTGGCTGGCCTTGTCAGGATTATGGGGTAACATTAGTTACAGCATGGTTAGGGTGAATACAATTCTTCAACATTTTGCTACCTAGCAAGCTAGCAACATTAGAGAAGCAACATTCAGTCACATATTGGCTACCTAGCACCATGACATCATTTCTAAATTCTGGAGGCTGTGGAAACACAATTTGAGCTAGCCCATCAAGGCCAGCCCAACCAAAGTCCCAATGGAAATGGGGCTTGAGTGCTCTGGGGAGCGGGGAACAGGGCTGACTAACTCAAACGCCCAGGCAGAGCCAGAGATGGCCATGTGATGGAGAGAGGGTGAGAGAAGCAGAGATGCAGGCAGAGAGGCAGGCAGAGAGGCAGGCAGAGAGTCAGTCAGAGAGCGTTGCCTGTGGTCTGTGGACCCCAGAGGCCGTTAAAATACAATCATTTCACATCAAAGCAATCAGCAACCAGCCTAGCAAGCCCTAGGCACAATTCTCACCCTCTGAGTCGCGAGACGCAGGCCACCATCAGCGGACGATCTCTCCCCTTGCCTCCAACAGGCTCCCTCCTACTGCCTAACAACTAACAACTAACACCTAACACCTAACACCCTCGCTCCTCGCTCCCTATAGCTTGGCCCTGGCTGTTGCTACCCACTGTGACACACAAACACACACACACATACAGAGGAGAGGAGAGGAACGGGGTGGAGGGATCCTGTCAGCACAGAGCCCCATACTGACGTGACGGGTGCAAATGAGGTAAAGCCCTGGGTGTCTCCTGGGGAGCTCGGAGGGGTGGATACACACAGCAACACTGACAGCTCTGATTGCTGAGCTGAGAGGTAAATATGTGACAAACAACAGGGACTTTAAAGATCCCCTGGCCAGACAGCAGGATGTTACGGGCAGCCGGGACAGACAGGTGAACAGGTGACAAACTGAGGCGTCCAAAGACACAGAAACAGACACAAAGACAGACAGACACAGAGACACAGACAGAGACACAGAGACAGACAGAGACTGACACACAGACAGTCATTAACTAGCTATGAGTGTATGAGACATTAACTAGCTAACATCAGTGTCTGAGTCATTAACAAGCTAACATCAGTGTCTGAGTCATTAACTATCTAACATCAGTGTCTGAGTCATTAAATAGCTAACATCAGTGTCTGAGTCATTAACTAGCTAACATCAGTGTCTGAGTCATTAACTAGCTAACATCAGTGTCTGAGTCATTAAATAGCTAAGCTAACATCAGTGTCTGAGTCATTAACTAGCTAACATCAGTGTCTGAGTCATTAACTAGCTAACATGAGTGTCTGAGTCATTAACTAGCTAACATCAATGTCTGAGTCATTAACTAGCTAACATCAGTGTCTGAGTCATTAACTAGCTAACATCAGTGTCTGAGTCATTAACTATCTAACATCAGTGTCTGAGTCATTAACTAGCTAACATCAGTGTCTGAGTCATTAACTAGCTAACATCAGTGTCTGAGTCATTAAATAGCTAACATCAGTGTCTGAGTCATTAACTAGCTAACATGAGTGTCTGAGTCATTAACTAGCTAACATCAGTGTCTGAGACATTAACTAGCTAAGCTAACATCAGTGTCTGAGTCATTAACTAGCTAACATCAGTGTCTGAGTCATTAACTAGCTAACATCAGTGTCTGAGTCATTAACTAGCTAACATCAGTGTCTGAGTCATTAACTAGCTAACATGAGTGTCTGAGTCATTAACTAGCTAACATCAGTGTCTGAGACATTAACTAGCTAAGCTAACATCAGTGTCTGAGTCATTAACTAGCTAACATCAGTGTCTGAGTCATTAACTAGCTAACATCAGTGTCTGAGACATTGACTAGCTCATCAGTGTCTGAGTCATTAACTAGCTAACATTAGTGTCTGAGACATTAACTAGCTAAGCTAACATCAGTGTCTGAGTCATTAACTAGCTAACATCAGTGTTTGAGTCATTAACTAGCTAACATCAGTGTCTGAGTCATTAACTAGCTAACATCAGTGTCTGAGTCATTAACTAGCTAACATCAGTGTCTGAGTCATTAACTAGCTAACATCAGTGTCTGAGACATTAACTAGCTAAGCTAACATCAGTGTCTGAGTCATTAACTAGCTAACATTAGTGTCTGAGACATTAACTAGCTAAGCTAACATCAGTGTCTGAGTCATTAACTATCTCACATCAGTGTCTGAGTCATTAACTAGCTAACATCAGTGTCTGAGTCATTAACTAGCTAACATCAGTGTCTGAGTCATTAAATAGCTAACATCAGTGTCTGAGTCATTAACTAGCTAACATGAGTGTCTGAGTCATTAACTAGCTAACATCAGTGTCTGAGACATTAACTAGCTAAGCTAACATCAGTGTCTGAGTCATTAACTAGCTAACATCAGTGTCTGAGTCATTAACTAGCTAACATCAGTGTCTGAGTCATTAACTAGCTAACATCAGTGTCTGAGTCATTAACTAGCTAACATGAGTGTCTGAGTCATTAACTAGCTAACATCAGTGTCTGAGACATTAACTAGCTAAGCTAACATCAGTGTCTGAGTCATTAACTAGCTAACATCAGTGTCTGAGTCATTAACTAGCTAACATCAGTGTCTGAGACATTAACTAGCTAAGCTAACATCAGTGTCTGAGTCATTAACTAGCTAACATTAGTGTCTGAGACATTAACTAGCTAAGCTAACATCAGTGTCTGAGTCATTAACTAGCTAACATCAGTGTTTGAGTCATTAACTAGCTAACATCAGTGTCTGAGTCATTAACTAGCTAACATCAGTGTCTGAGTCATTAACTAGCTAACATCAGTGTCTGAGTCATTAACTAGCTAACATCAGTGTCTGAGACATTAACTAGCTAAGCTAACATCAGTGTCTGAGTCATTAACTAGCTAACATTAGTGTCTGAGACATTAACTAGCTAAGCTAACATCAGTGTCTGAGTCATTAACTAGCTAACATCAGTGTTTGAGTCATTAACTAGCTAACATCAGTGTCTGAGTCATTAACTAGCTAACATGAGTGTCTGAGTCATTAACTAGCTAACATCAGTGTCTGAGACATTAACTAGCTAAGCTAACATCAGTGTCTGAGTCATTAACTAGCTAACATCAGTGTCTGAGTCATTAACTAGCTAACATCAGTGTCTGAGACATTGACTAGCTCATCAGTGTCTGAGTCATTAACTAGCTAACATTAGTGTCTGAGACATTAACTAGCTAAGCTAACATCAGTGTCTGAGTCATTAACTAGCTAACATCAGTGTTTGAGTCATTAACTAGCTAACATCAGTGTCTGAGTCATTAACTAGCTAACATCAGTGTCTGAGTCATTAAATAGCTAACATCAGTGTCTGAGTCATTAACTAGCTAACATCAGTGTCTGAGTCATTAACTAGCTAACATCAGTGTCTGAGTCATTAACTAGCTAACATCAGTGTCTGAGTCATTAACTAGCTAACATCAGTGTCTGAGTCATTAATTAGCTAACATGAGTGTCTGAGTCATTAACTAGCTAACATCAGTGTCTGAGTAATTAACTAGCTAACATCAGTGTCTGAGTCATTAACTAGCTAACATCAGTGTTTGAGTCATTAACTAGCTAACATCAGTGTCTGAGTCATTAACTAGCTAACATCAGTGTCTGAGACATTAACTAGCTAACATCAGTGTCTGAGACATTAACTAGCTAAGCTAACATCAGTGTCTGAGTCATTAACTAGCTAACATCAGTGTCTGAGTCATTAACTAGCTAACATCAGTGTCTGAGTCATTAACTAGCTAACATCAGTGTCTGAGTCATTAACTAGCTAACATGAGTGTCTGAGTCATTAACTAGCTAACATCAGTGTCTGAGTCATTAACTAGCTAACATCAGTGTCTGAGTCATTAACTAGCTAACATCAGTGTCTGAGTCATTAACTAGCTAACATCAGTGTCTGAGACATTAACTAGCTAAGCTAACATCAGTGTCTGAGTCATTAACTAGCTAACATCAGTGTCTGAGTCATTAACTAGCTAACATCAGTGTCTGAGTCATTAACTAGCTAACATCAGTGTCTGAGTCATTAACTAGCTAACATCAGTGTTTGAGTCATTAACTAGCTAACATCAGTGTCTGAGTCATTAACTAGCTAACATCAGTGTTTGAGTCATTAACTAGCTAACATCAGTGTCTGAGTCATTAACTAGCTAACATCAGTGTCTGAGACATTAACTAGCTAAGCTAACATCAGTGTCTGAGTCATTAACTAGCTAACATCAGTGTCTGAGTCATTAACTAGCTAACATCAGTGTCTGAGTCATTAACTAGCTAACATCAGTGTCTGAGTCATTAACTAGCTAACATGAGTGTCTGAGTCATTAACTAGCTAACATCAGTGTCTGAGTCATTAACTAGCTAACATCAGTGTCTGAGACATTAACTAGCTAAGCTAACATCAGTGTCTGAGTCATTAACTAGCTAACATCAGTGTCTGAGTCATTAACTAGCTAACATCAGTGTCTGAGTCATTAACTAGCTAACATCAGTGTCTGAGTCATTAACTAGCTAACATCAGTGTTTGAGTCATTAACTAGCTAACATCAGTGTCTGAGTCATTAACTAGCTAACATCAGTGTTTGAGTCATTAACTAGCTAACATCAGTGTCTGAGTCATTAACTAGCTAACATCAGTGTCTGAGACATTAACTAGCTAAGCTAACATCAGTGTCTGAGTCATTAACTAGCTAACATCAGTGTCTGAGTCATTAACTAGCTAACATCAGTGTCTGAGTCATTAACTAGCTAACATCAGTGTCTGAGTCATTAACTAGCTAACATGAGTGTCTGAGTCATTAACTAGCTAACATCAGTGTCTGAGTCATTAACTAGCTAACATCAGTGTCTGAGTCATTAACTAGCTAACATCAGTGTTTGAGTCATTAACTAGCTAACATAAGTGTATGAGTCATTAACTAGCTAACATCAGTGTCTGAGTCATTAACCAGCTAACATCAGTGTCTGAGTCATTAACTAGCTAACATCAGTGTCTGAGTCATTAACTAGCTAACATCAGTGTCTGAGACATTAACTAGCTAACATCAGTGTCTGAGTCATTAACTAGCTAACATCAGTGTCTGAGTCATTAACTAGCAAACATCAGTGTCTGAGTCATTAAATAGCTAACATCAGTGTATGAGTCATTAACTAGCTAGCATCAGTGTCTGAGTCATTAACTAGCTAACATCAGTGTCTGAGTCATTAACTAGCTAACATCAGTGTCTGAGTCATTAAATAGCTAACATCAGTGTCTGAGTCATTAACTAGCTAACATCAGTGTCTGAGTCATTAACCAGCTAACATCAGTGTCTGAGTCATTAACCAGCTAACATCAGTGTCTGAGTCATTAACTAGCTAACATCAGTGTCTGAGTCATTAACTAGCTAACATCAGTGTCTGAGACATTAACTAGCTAACATCAGTGTCTGAGTCATTAACTAGCTAACATCAGTGTCTGAGTCATTAACTAGCTAACATCAGTGTCTGAGTCATTAACTAGCTAACATCAGTGTCTGAGACATTAACTAGCTAACATCAGTGTCTGAGTCATTAACTAGCTAACATCAGTGTCTGAGTCATTAACTAGCTAACATCAATGTCTGAGTCATTAACTAGCTAACATCAGTGTCTGAGTCATTAACTAGCTAACATCAGTGTCTGAGTCATTAAATAGCTAACATCAGTGTATGAGTCATTAACTAGCTAGCATCAGTGTCTGAGTCATTAACTAGCTAACATCAGTGTCTGAGTCATTAACTAGCTAACATCAGTGTCTGAGTCATTAAATAGCTAACATCAGTGTCTGAGTCATTAACTAGCTAACATCAGTGTCTGAGTCATTAACCAGCTAACATCAGTGTCTGAGTCATTAACCAGCTAACATCAGTGTCTGAGTCATTAACTAGCTAACATCAGTGTCTGAGTCATTAACTAGCTAACATCAGTGTCTGAGACATTAACTAGCTAACATCAGTGTCTGAGTCATTAACTAGCTAACATCAGTGTCTGAGTCATTAACTAGCTAACATCAGTGTCTGAGTCATTAACTAGCTAACATCATTGTCTGAGTCATTAACTAGCTAACATCAGTGTCTGAGTCATTAACCAGCTAACATCAGTGTCTGAGTCATTAACCAGCTAACATCAGTGTCTGAGTCATTAACTAGCTAACATCAGTGTCTGAGTCATTAACCAGCTAACATCAGTGTCTGAGTCATTAACTAGCTAACATCAGTGTCTGAGTCATTAACTAGCTAACATCAGTGTCTGAGTCATTAACTAGCTAACATCAGTGTCTGAGTCATTAACTAGCTAACATCAGTGTCTGAGTCATTAACTAGCTAACATCATTGTCTGAGTCATTAACTAGCTAACATCAGTGTTTGAGTCATTAACTAGCTAACATCAGTGTCTGAGTCATTAACTAGCTAACATCAGTGTCTGAGTCATTAACTAGCTAACATCAGTGTCTGAGTCATTAACTAGCTAACATCAGTGTCTGAGACATTAACTAGCTAAGCTAACATCAGTGTCTGAGTCATTAACTAGCTAACATTAGTGTCTGAGACATTAACTAGCTAAGCTAACATCAGTGTCTGAGTCATTAACTAGCTAACATCAGTGTTTGAGTCATTAACTAGCTAACATCAGTGTCTGAGTCATTAACTAGCTAACATCAGTGTCTGAGTCATTAACTAGCTAACATCAGTGTCTGAGTCATTAACTAGCTAACATCAGTGTCTGAGTCATTAACTAGCTAACATCAGTGTCTGAGTCATTAATTAGCTAACATGAGTGTCTGAGTCATTAACTAGCTAACATCAGTGTCTGAGTAATTAACTAGCTAACATCAGTGTCTGAGTCATTAACTAGCTAACATCAGTGTCTGAGTCATTAACTATCTAACATCAGTGTTTGAGTCATTAACTAGCTAACATCAGTGTCTGAGTCATTAACTAGCTAACATCAGTGTCTGAGACATTAACTAGCTAACATCAGTGTCTGAGACATTAACTAGCTAAGCTAACATCAGTGTCTGAGTCATTAACTAGCTAACATCAGTGTCTGAGTCATTAACTAGCTAACATCAGTGTCTGAGTCATTAACTAGCTAACATCAGTGTCTGAGTCATTAACTAGCTAACATGAGTGTCTGAGTCATTAACTAGCTAACATCAGTGTCTGAGTCATTAACTAGCTAACATCAGTGTCTGAGTCATTAACTAGCTAACATCAGTGTCTGAGTCATTAACTAGCTAACATCAGTGTCTGAGACATTAACTAGCTAAGCTAACATCAGTGTCTGAGTCATTAACTAGCTAACATCAGTGTCTGAGTCATTAACTAGCTAACATCAGTGTCTGAGTCATTAACTAGCTAACATCAGTGTTTGAGTCATTAACTAGCTAACATCAGTGTCTGAGTCATTAACTAGCTAACATCAGTGTTTGAGTCATTAACTAGCTAACATCAGTGTCTGAGTCATTAACTAGCTAACATCAGTGTCTGAGACATTAACTAGCTAAGCTAACATCAGTGTCTGAGTCATTAACTAGCTAACATCAGTGTCTGAGTCATTAACTAGCTAACATCAGTGTCTGAGTCATTAACTAGCTAACATCAGTGTCTGAGTCATTAACTAGCTAACATGAGTGTCTGAGTCATTAACTAGCTAACATCAGTGTCTGAGTCATTAACTAGCTAACATCAGTGTCTGAGTCATTAACTAGCTAACATCAGTGTTTGAGTCATTAACTAGCTAACATAAGTGTATGAGTCATTAACTAGCTAACATCAGTGTCTGAGTCATTAACTAGCTAACATCAGTGTCTGAGTCATTAACCAGCTAACATCAGTGTCTGAGTCATTAACCAGCTAACATCAGTGTCTGAGTCATTAACTAGCTAACATCAGTGTCTGAGTCATTAACTAGCTAACATCAGTGTCTGAGACATTAACTAGCTAACATCAGTGTCTGAGTCATTAACTAGCTAACATCAGTGTCTGAGTCATTAACTAGCTAACATCAGTGTCTGAGTCATTAAATAGCTAACATCAGTGTATGAGTCATTAACTAGCTAGCATCAGTGTCTGAGTCATTAACTAGCTAACATCAGTGTCTGAGTCATTAACTAGCTAACATCAGTGTCTGAGTCATTAAATAGCTAACATCAGTGTCTGAGTCATTAACTAGCTAACATCAGTGTCTGAGTCATTAACCAGCTAACATCAGTGTCTGAGTCATTAACCAGCTAACATCAGTGTCTGAGTCATTAACTAGCTAACATCAGTGTCTGAGTCATTAACTAGCTAACATCAGTGTCTGAGACATTAACTAGCTAACATCAGTGTCTGAGTCATTAACTAGCTAACATCAGTGTCTGAGTCATTAACTAGCTAACATCAGTGTCTGAGTCATTAACTAGCTAACATCAGTGTCTGAGACATTAACTAGCTAACATCAGTGTCTGAGTCATTAACTAGCTAACATCAATGTCTGAGTCATTAACTAGCTAACATCAGTGTCTGAGTCATTAACTAGCTAACATCAGTGTCTGAGTCATTAAATAGCTAACATCAGTGTATGAGTCATTAACTAGCTAGCATCAGTGTCTGAGTCATTAACTAGCTAACATCAGTGTCTGAGTCATTAACTAGCTAACATCAGTGTCTGAGTCATTAAATAGCTAACATCAGTGTCTGAGTCATTAACTAGCTAACATCAGTGTCTGAGTCATTAACCAGCTAACATCAGTGTCTGAGTCATTAACCAGCTAACATCAGTGTCTGAGTCATTAACTAGCTAACATCAGTGTCTGAGTCATTAACTAGCTAACATCAGTGTCTGAGACATTAACTAGCTAACATCAGTGTCTGAGTCATTAACTAGCTAACATCAGTGTCTGAGTCATTAACCAGCTAACATCAGTGTCTGAGTCATTAACTAGCTAACATCATTGTCTGAGTCATTAACTAGCTAACAGTGTCTGAGTCATTAACCAGCTAACATCAGTGTCTGAGTCATTAACCAGCTAACATCAGTGTCTGAGTCATTAACTAGCTAACATCAGTGTCTGAGTCATTAACCAGCTAACATCAGTGTCTGAGTCATTAACTAGCTAACATCAGTGTCTGATTCATTAACCAGCTAACATCAGTGTCTGAGTCATTAACTAGCTAACATCAGTGTCTGAGTCATTAACTAGCTAACATCAGTGTCTGAGTCATTAAATAGCTAACATCAGTGTATGAGTCATTAACTAGCTAGCATCAGTGTCTGAGTCATTAACTAGCTAACATCAGTGTCTGAGTCATTAACTAGCTAACATCAGTGTCTGAGTCATTAAATAGCTAACATCAGTGTCTGAGTCATTAACTAGCTAACATCAGTGTCTGAGTCATTAACCAGCTAACATCAGTGTCTGAGTCATTAACCAGCTAACATCAGTGTCTGAGTCATTAACTAGCTAACATCAGTGTCTGAGTCATTAACTAGCTAACATCAGTGTCTGAGACATTAACTAGCTAACATCAGTGTCTGAGTCATTAACTAGCTAACATCAGTGTCTGAGTCATTAACCAGCTAACATCAGTGTCTGAGTCATTAACTAGCTAACATCATTGTCTGAGTCATTAACTAGCTAACAGTGTCTGAGTCATTAACCAGCTAACATCAGTGTCTGAGTCATTAACCAGCTAACATCAGTGTCTGAGTCATTAACTAGCTAACATCAGTGTCTGAGTCATTAACCAGCTAACATCAGTGTCTGAGTCATTAACTAGCTAACATCAGTGTCTGATTCATTAACCAGCTAACATCAGTGTCTGAGTCATTAACTAGCTAACATCAGTGTCTGTGCTCGCCCTGTCCTACTGAGTCCTGCTGAGCAGGTCACCTGATCATGTCCTCACATGCACAGGGCCAGCTCTTCTCTTTGATTCCCCCTCTCTTACATATTCTACTCTACTTTTTGTTCTTCTTTCTGTTCTTGTCTCCTTTGTGCCTTTGATCACATGACCCCATTTTCTTCTCTTCTCGTCTTTTACTTTCTACTTACCTTAACCCCCCCCCCCCTCTCCTTCTCTCTCAGGTGGGGCGTCGTTAACCATGGTGAAATAACACACTTCATTTTGGTGATTGACAGCCGGGGTGAACTGTTCCAGTCGTTTTGCATATCCTGCCTATGTGTGTGTGTGTGTGTGTGTGTGTGTGTGTGTGTGTGTGTCTCCTATAACAATAATGGAGTCCCTGTCTGCCTGTTCCTGAATTAGCATTTAACATACGACATCTGGGAGCTGAGTGATGCTAATCAGAGACTGGGGGTGGGGCGAGTGGGAGGAGGTGAGGAGTGGTGTGGAAAGGGGTGCAGTCATTGCAGCTAAAGGTGGCCGAACCAGTTATTGAGTGTAAGGCGGCAATTACTTTTTCACACAGGGGAATTGGGAAATACATAACGTTGTTCAATAAATAAATAAAATAAGTATACATTTTTGGGGTGTTATTTGTGTACTCAGGCAGGTTCCCTGCATATAATATTAGATGTTGGTTGAAAGTATTCAGTATCAAAAATATACAAAAGTTAAGAAAATAAGAAAGAGGGCAAATACTTTTTCATGGCACTGTATATTTCACTCATCTACACTATATATGCAAAAGTATGTGGACTCCCCTTCAAATGAATGTATTCGGGCTAATAATTTTTCACAGCACTGTGTATATACTGTACCAGTCAAAAGTTTGGACACACCTATTAATTCAAGGGTTTTTCTTTATTTTTACTATTTTCTACATTGTATAATAAAAGTGAAGACATCAAAACTGTGAAATAAAACATATGGAATCATGTGGTAACATTTCTTTTTTTAAACATATCAAAATCTATTTTATATTTGATAATTCTTCAAAGTAGGCATCCTTTGTCTTGATGACTGCTTTGCACACTCCTAGCATTCTCTCAACCAGCTTCATGAGGTAGTCACCTGAAATGCATTGGAATTAACAGGTGTGCCTTGTTAAAAGTTAATTTGTGGAATTTCATTCCTTCTGAATGCGTTTGAGACAATCAGTTATTTTGTGACATTCAGCATGTCAATAACTCTCACAAAAACAAGTAGCGATGAAGTCAATCTCTCCCTCTACTTTGAGCCATGAGAGATTGACATGCATATTGTTAACGTTAGCTCACCGTGTACATTTAAGTGCCAGCCGTGCTGTCCTGTTCTGTGCTAATTGTAATCCCCCTTTTGTGGCACCTGACCACACAACTTGGACAGTAGTCCAGGTGCGACAGCACTATGGCCTATGGGACCTGCCTTGTTGATAGGGCTCTTAAGGTGCTCCAAAGCTTTTTTACTATCATTCTTTATATAATTTATCTTTGTTTCATAGTACAGTTTATTCTTCTTTTTATTCAGTTTAGTCACGTGATTTCTCAATTTGCCAATCGGGTGTGCAGCCTGTCTTTTTTGCCATTTCTTTTGCCTCATCCCTTTCAACCATACCATTTTTTCAATTCCTCATCAATCCACAATGATTTCACAGTTTTTACAGTCATTTTTTTTTATAATTTGTACATGCTCATTAGTAACTGGAATAAGCAATTTCATAAATGTGTCAAGTGCAATGTCTTTTTGCTCCTCGTTACACACCACGGACCAGCAAATATTCTTTACATCGTCAACACAGGAATCACTACAAAACTATATTAGGCCCAGCCTTTGGAACTTTGGCTTTTCTGGATATGGCTACTATATTGTGATCACTACATCCGATGAATTTGGATACTGCCCTCAAAGCAGATTTCTGAAGCATTAGTAACGATGTGATCAATACATGTGGATTATTTCATTCCAGTGCTGTTTGTAACTACCCTGGTAGGTTGACTGATAACCTGAACCAGGTTGCAGGCACCAGATACAGTTTGACGCTTTTTCTTGAGTGAGTAGCTTGATGAAAGCCAGTCCATATTCAGGTTACCCAGAAAATACAGCTCTCTGTTGATATCAGATACATTATCAAGCATTTTACACATATTATTCAGACGCTGACTGTTAGCACTTGGTGGTCTATAACAGCTTCCCACCAGAATGGGCTTTAGGTGAGGCAGATGAACCTGTAGCCATATTACTTCATTTATTACACATTACATTATTTAACATGAGCTCCTCAACACCGCCCACATTGGCATTTCTGTCTTTTCTTCTTTCTGTAGATGCATTGCTACCACTGTATCATCAAAGGTATTATCTACGTGAGTTTCAGAGACATGAATGTCATCTGTTACTAGCAAGTTATTGATTTCATGAATCTTGTTTCTTAGGCTACATACATTATGTATACAAAAGTATGTGGACACCCCTTCAAATTACTGGATTTGCCTATTTTAGCCACACCCGTTGTTGACAGGTGTATAAAATCGAGCACACAGCCATGCAATCTTCCGTAGACAAGCACTGGCAGTAGAATGGTCTTACTGAAGAGCTTAGTGACTTTCAACGTGGCACTGTCATAGGATACCAACTTTCCAACAAGTCAGTTCATAAAATTTCTTCCCTACTAATGCTGCCCTGGTCAACAATAAGTGCTGTTATTGTGAAGTGGAAACATCTAGGAGAAAAAACGTCTCCGCCGAAGTGGTAGGCCACACAAGATCACAGTACAGGAACGCAGAGTGTTGAAGAGCGTAGCGCGTAAAAATCGTACGTCCTTGGTTGCAACACTCACTACCGAGTTCCAAACTGCCTCTGGAAGCAGTGTCAGTACAATAACTGTTCGTTGGGAGCTTTATGAAATGGGTTTCCATGGCCGAGCAGCCTCACACAAGCCTAAGATCACTATGCGCAATGCCAAGCGTCGGCTGGAGTGGTGTAAAGCTCGCCTTCATTGGACTCTGGAGCAGTGGAAACGCGTTCTCTGGAGTGATGAGTCACGCTTCACCATCTGACAGTCCGACGGACGAATCTGGGTTTGGCGGATGCCAAGAGAACGCTACCTGTCCAAATGCATAGTGCCAACTGTAAAGTTTGGTGGAGGAGGAATAATGGTCTGGGGCTGTTTTTCATGGTTCGGGCTAGGCCCCTTAGTTCCAGTGAAGGGAAATCGAAAACCGAAAATCTCTCTCTCTCTCTCTCTCTCTCTCTCTCTCTCTCTCTCTCTCTCTCTCTCTCTCTCTCTCTCTCTCTCTCTCTCAGCATGTAAGTGTTCATGTCCTGAAGCATCCATGTCTCTCTCTCTCTCTCTCTCTCTCTCTCTCTCTCTCTCTCTCTCTCTCTCTCTCTCTCTCAGCATGTGAGTGTCCTGATGCATCCATGTTTCTTTCTATCCGCATATGTGTGTTCTGAAGAATCCATGTCTCTCTGTATGTAACTGTACATGCCTCTGTTAGTATACATTTGTTTAGTTTCCTGCTCTGTGGTGACGGCTGCTTCATCTTCGGAGTTAAAAGTAATAAAGACCCTCTGGAATCTGAAGAGGAGCTTCTCTCTCTCTCTCTCTCTCTCTCTCTCTCCTCTCTCTCTCTCTCTCTCTCTCTCTCTCTCTCTCTCTCTCTCTCTCTCTCTCTCTCTGCTCTCTCTCTCTCTCTCTCTCTCTCTCTGTCCTCTGCTGAGCTCTTATCTGAAATGAAGAAAACAGATTGTGGATGGGACTCAATCCAAAGCTTTGAACCGAGCGGGTACCTCAAAAGGGAGTGTGCTGGGTCCAACATCAAACGTTTTTTTTTCTCCCTGTGACATCATTGCATGTGTCATAGAACAGCAGTATATGTGCTGTACACTGCTCAACTCAACTTAACTCCATTTGTCCACAAAAATAAAACGTGTGGCGGACAGTGGTGCTGTTTCCCCTAATGCGGATTCCTTCTTTACGGCGGTAGTAGGTGGCACAGTAGTGACAGCAAATAGAGGGCGGCAAATAGGGGGCTGCAGGTAGCCTAGTGGTTAGAGCGTTGGACTTGGGATGGACTTGGGTTGCAAGTTTGAATCCCCGAGCTGACAAGGAAAAAAAATCTGTCGTTCTGCCCCTGAACAAGGCCGTTAACCCACTGTTCCCTGGGCGCCAAAGACTTGGATGTCCATTAATTCAGAGGGGTTGGGTTAAATGCGGAAGACACATTTCGGTTGAAGGCATTCGATTGTACAACTGACCAATAATGGTGACTTTGACTTTTAGACTCAGTTAAATTATCTTGGATGTGTGCTAGATAACCATCTGACAGGGAAGAGAATGGCTCAGAAGTGAACCATAAAAACACACTATAAAATCAGGCTCCACATTTTCTGGATTGTGACATTGGCAGGGGCAATTGTTCTCTTCCATTATGTGTGTACAATATTGCCACCACAAGATAATTAAAAAAACAACTCAGAACAAATTAGTCAGGACTTTCAGCACATGACCATTCCCACTTTGAAAGCCTCAGATGTCTCAAAGTGGAGGAGAGTCTGACTAAATGGTGTCCTGTACATAAGCCTGTCCACAATACAGTCCCCAAGTACCTAAAGTCCCTTCAGAAAGTATTCCTACCCTTTGACCTATTCCACATCATGTTGTGTTACAGCATTCATTCAGAATGGATTAAATTAAAAAATTTCACAAACGATACCCCATAATGACAAAGTGTGAACATGTTTTTTGAAAATCTTTTGCTAATTAATAAAAAAAAATTAATACATAAATATTTAAATCACATTAGTATTCACACCCCTGAGTCAATACTTTGCAGATTCACATTTGATTACAGCTGTGAGTCTTTCTGGGTAAGTCTCTAAGAGCTATCCACACCTGGGTTGTGCAACATTTGCCCATTTTTAAACCTCTTAGGGATAATTAAGGAGCAGTGGGTCACAGGCGCCCCACCTGCGACTACACTACAAAAGTAGTAAAATAAAACATTCATGAAAATACATACTGTTCAAAAGCTTAGAATCTTGGCAATCTCACAGTGTTGTTAGATTTCAAGAAGGCTTTATGGCGAAAGCATAACATTTGATTGTCTGAGGACAGCGCTCTGCATATTTTCTGCATTAGCATAATAACATAACCAGCACGGGTGTCACAAAACTCAGAAAAAGTGATAAAATAGATTGCTTACCTTTGAAGATCTTCTTCTGATGGCATACCCAAGCGTCCCAGCAAGACAATAAATGTTCCTTTTGTTCGAAAAAGTCCCTCTTTATAGCCATAAAGCTACGTTTGGTTGGCGCGTTTTGTTCAGAAAATCCACCGTCCACTCGTCCATTATAGAAGACATACAAAGTGTTAAAAATATACCTATAAACTTTGTCCAAACAAATCAAACAACGTTTGTAATCAATTCTTAGGTACACTAATATGTATATTAACAAAAATATAATATAATATCCTATAGAAAAGGAAAAAACCGAGGTGCGCACTCACGGTCCTGTGCGTGTTCAAAGAGAAAAGTGACTTCCTCACTACCCTTGCCAATTCTTGTCTTACTCCTCGATTTTTCTAGATAAACGCATGAAACCTTGTATAAAGACTGTTGACATCTAGTGGAAGCCATAGGTACTGCAACCTGGGAGCTGGGTTCCAGTATTTCCTATAGCAAGTCAATGGGAAAAGAGGCACCTCACAGAATCAGATTTTCGCCTGCCAAATCAGTTCTGTTATACTCACAGACATTATTTTAACAGTTTTATGAGTGTTTTCTATGCAATACTACTAATTATGTACATATCCTAGTTTCTGGGCCTGAGTACCAGGCATTTTACTTTGGGCACGCCAGACTCTCCAAAACTCAGAACACTGCCGCCGCTCCCGAACAAGATTTATTAATTTCAAAATTCTTCAAGCTCTGTCAAATTGGTTGTTGATCATCGCTAGACAACCATTTTCAGGTCCTGACATAGATTTTCAAGTAGATTTAAGTCAACACTGTAACTCGGCCACTCAGGAACATTCACTGTCTTCTTGGTGAGCAACCAGTGTTTAAGATTATTATCCTGCTGAAAGGTAAATTAATCTCCCAGTGTCTGGTGGAAAGCAGACTGAACCAGGTTTTCCTCCAGGATTTTTGCCTGTGCTTATCTCCATTACTATCTCCACTCAGTAATGTGTTGTATTGGATTTGCCCCAAACATAACACTGGACAAAAATGTATTGCTTTTGCAAATTAACTTGAGTGACTTTAGGGATTTGTTGCAAACATGTTTTGTAATATTTCTATTCTAGTACTAGTCTTCCTTCTTTTCACTCATTTCGGTTAGTATTGTGGAGTAGCTACAATGTTGTTGATCCATCCTCAGTTTTCTCCTATCGCAGCCATTCAATTCTGTAACTGTTTTAAAGTCACCATTGGCCTCATGGTGAAATCCCTGAGCAGTTTTCTTCCTCTCCGGCAACTGAGTTAGGAAGGACGCCTGTATCTTTGACTGGGTGTATTGATACACCATCCAAAGTGTAATTAATAACTTCACCATTCTCAAAGGGATATTCTGCTTTTTTAAAATTGGTGCCCTTCTTTGTGAGGCACTGGAAAACTCCCTGGTTTTTGTGGTTGAGTCTGTGTTTGAAATGTCCTGCTCGACTGAGGGACCTTACAGGTAATTGCATGTGTTGGTTACAGAGATTATGTAGTCATTCAACAGTCATGTTAAACACTATTATTGCACACAGAGTGAGACCATTAAACGTATTACGTGACTTGTTAACACTAGTACCGCCATAAGCCAATGACCATTGACGTTAGATTTCGAAAATAATAAAAAAAAAAAGATATGTCCTGCTCCTTCCCTGGATTTTCCTAAATGTTTGTATTTTACACTGCTCATTTGTCTAAATTTTAAAATCACAAACAGAAAAGTATTTAGTCTTTTCACCTATTTTCTTTTTCACTTTTCCCACCAAGACAATGTGCTGTAGGATGTTGGTACCCAGCCAGTCTCCAAGACAATGTGCTGTAGGATGTTGGTACCCAGCCAGGCTCCAAGACAATGTGCTGTAGGATGTTGGTACCCAGCCAGGCTCCAAGACAATGTGCTGTAGGACGTTGGTACCCAGCCAGGCTCCAAGACAATGTGCTGTAGGATGTTGGTACCCAGCCAGGCTCCAAGACAATGTACTGTAGGACGTTGGTACCCAGCCAGGC
The DNA here is from genome assembly GCA_030435695.1 of Brachymystax lenok tsinlingensis. Lineage (NCBI taxonomy): Eukaryota > Metazoa > Chordata > Actinopteri > Salmoniformes > Salmonidae > Brachymystax > Brachymystax lenok. Next base: position 6,442,103 of record CM059780.1, read on the forward strand.
TCCAAGACAATGTACTGTAGGACGTTGGTACCCAGCCAGACTCCAAGATAATGTACTGTAGGACGTTGGTACCCAGCCAGGCTCCAAGACAATGTGCTGTAGGATGTTGGTACCCAGCCAGGCTCCAAGACAATGTGCTGTAGGATGTTGGTACCCAGCCAGGCTCCAAGACAATGTACTGTAGGACGTTGGTACCCAGCCAGACTCCAAGATAATGTACTGTAGGACGTTGGTACCCAGCCAGGCTCCAAGACAATGTGCTGTAGGATGTTGGTACCCAGCCAGGCTCCAAGACAATGTGCTGTAGGATGTTGGTACCCAGCCAGGCTCCAAGACAATGTGCTGTAGGATGTTGGTACCCAGCCAGGCTCCAAGACAATGTACTGTAGGACGTTGGTACCCAGCCAGACTCCAAGATAATGTACTGTAGGACGTTGGTACCCAGCCAGACTCCAAGACAATGTGCTGTAGGACGTTGGTACCCAGCCAGGCTCCAAGACAATGTGCTGTAGGACGTTGGTACCCAGCCAGGCTCCAAGACAATGTGCTGTAGGACATTGGTACCCAGCCAGGCTCCAAGACAATGTGGTGTTGGACGTTGGTACCCAGCCAGGCTCCAAGACAATGTGCTGTAGGACATTGGTACCCAGCCAGGCTCCAAGACAATGTGGTGTTGGACGTTGGAACCCAGCCAGGCTCCAAGACAATGTGCTGTAGTACGTTGGTACGTTGCGTCTCTCTCTCCTCACTGAATGAATGACAAATGGATGAATGGGCGATAATTGTGCACCTTACTTCACAATTACGTTTAAATTAGGCCTAACTGAATGATGAGGGTGTTGATTTACTTTAGAAAGACAACAGTGAAATTAAGAGTTTGTGCCATGCCTACTTATCACCAGCAAATAATTTGACCATGTGCCTTGCGGGTTGATGCCATTCTCTTTTACGTTTTTACTTTGTAAAAATAAGCTGTTATGGGACTGTTTAATTTACTGTACCTCCAACACTAATCACATTTATTGTGAGGGAAACTTAACATGCTACGTGTTTTTAATTAGGGCTAGGGTCAAATTTTCAGAATTTTCACCTGTCTGACGTGCCCAAAGTAAAATGCCTGCCACTCAGGCCCAGAAACTAGGATATGCACATAATACTATTGGATAGGAAACACTCTGAAGTTTCAAAAACTGTTAAAATAATGTCTGTGAGTATAACAGAACTGATATGGCAGGCAAAAACCCGAGGAATTTCTGTCCGGAATTCTTTTTTTTTTGGACATGCCCTCACTTCAAATGTCTGCCTATGGGATTCTCTGTAAAATAGGACCCAGATTGCAGTACCTATGGCTTCCACTAGATGTCAACAGTCTTTAGACAGTGTTTCATGACTTTGTCTTGAGTAATAGCCTCATACAGGATGTTTATATCAGAGGAGTCAGGAAGTGACTTCTGCCTTGGGCACGAGGGACCCTGGAGCACGCACCTCGGTATTTTCCATTTCTATAGTTTAGAATACTATCCGTGTGATATATAATCGTTAATATAGATAAAAGGATACCTAAGGATACATTATAAATGATGTTTGATTTGTTTGGGCAAAGTTGATGGGTATAATTTGAACGCTTTCTCTTCACTGTACAATGGGTGAGTAGACTGTGAATGCTTGGTGGATTATCTGAACATTACGCGCCAACCAAACAGAGATTTATAGATATAAACAATGACTTTTTCTAACAAAAGAAACATGAATTGTCTTGCTTGGACACTTCGGAATGCCCTCAGCAGAAGATCATCAAAAGGTAAGCAATTTATTTTAGCTCTTATTTGTGTTTTGTGAGAACCGTGCTGGTTATGGATTTATGCTAATGCATAAAATATGTGAGGTGCTATCCTCAAACAATCAAATGTTGTGCTTTTGCCGTACAGCCTTTTTGAAATCTGATAACGCTGTGATATTAACAAGACTCTAATCTTTGCAACCGTATGCAACACTTGTATTTCCATGAATGTTAAATATTACACATTTTTATTTTGAATTTGGCGCGCTTTGTTTGCTCTGAAAACGATCCCGTTCACGGGATTGGATCCCTAAGGGATCCCTAAGAGGTTATGGGACTGTTTAATTTACTGTAACTCCATCACTAATCACACATCAGTTGTCAAATTGTATATGAAGAGATGGGTGCATCTTGTAATTGACAGATGCATGGAAAGGAGCATCACGTTATCAAATCCTCCTTCAGAGTCACATGCAGGTAAAACATCTTGATTTCTATATATTATCAGAAAGAGCATATTCCACAGTTTCTATGACACTTCCCTTTGTCAAATAACTCGCAAAATTCAAGAGGTGCAGCTCTATTTCCAACTTTCACTTTTTCCAAGAATACCCATGCTGTCCATGCATTCAACATATGACCTCTCCACTGTCCATGCATTCAACATATGACCTCTCCACTGTCCATGCATTCAACGCATGACCACTCCACTGTCCATGCATTCAACATATGACCTCTCCACTGTCCATGCATTCAACATATGACCTCTCCACTGTCCATGCATTCAACATATGACCACTCCACTGTCCATGCATTCAACATATGACCTCTCCACTGTCCATGCATTCAACATATGACCTCTCCACTGTCCATGCATTCAACATATGACCACTCCACTGTCCATGCATTCAACACATGACCTCTCCACTGTCCATGCATTCAACATATGACCACTCCACTGTCCATTCATTCAACACATGACCACTCACTCGGCAGCATTGCTCTGGCTACTAAGCAAAAAAAACTAGTAACATAATACATGTAAAACTTAAATATGCAATTATTTGGTCAATGGATGAATGGGCGATAGAAACTAATAACGGTGAATGTGACTTCAATGAACTGATTGATGAGGGTGATGAGGAGGGTGATTTAATTTGATTTATCTGAATACAAGGATGATTGAATTCAGAACAGTAGTGTAATGATGAGGAAGAATTGTGGGTGTTGTGGTCGGTTTAATAATTTTATTATGAAAGGCTGGAAATGGTATATAATTCTCCTCTGAGAGTCAAATCAGAGAGTGAGTGCAACATACAATGTGTTGCAGCATTGCAAATGCCGCAGAATTTAGATGAGTTGGAGTCAGATGGAGGATTAGATATTGAGCTTGAAATTGACGTTGCTGATAACGATTCTTTATCTGATTCTGATATTGACTTCAAGCCTCCAATGCCTGAGCCTCGCAGCAGAAAAACCAGAACAGAGCCAACTGAGATGGTTATCCCAACTGCCACGGTGAGACAGGGGTCTGGGAGGGATGGCACAGTGAGACAGGAGTCTGGGAGGGATGGCACAGTGAGACAGGAGTCTGGGAGGGATGGTACGGTGAGACAGGAGTCTGGGAGGGATGGCACAGTGAGACAGGAGTCTGGGAGGGATGGTACGGTGAGACAGGAGTCTGGGAGGGATGGCACGGTGAGACAGGAGTCTGGGAGGGATGGCACGGTGAGACAGGAGTCTGGGAGGGATGGCACGGTGAGACAGGAGTCTGGGAGGGATGGCACAGTTTGGGTAGAAAAGTGACGAGTTTATGTGAGATTTAGATGTTGCAGCATATCAGACTTTATATTTTTGCACACAGAAAAATAAATAGTGGAACATGTCTATGGATGAACTCTTGTACGCAATGTTCCCCCTAATTTTCTTAGGCACTGAGCAAATTTCAGATCTGCTGAGCGCAAACTTGATCATTGTGAAAAGTCTGTGCAACTTCCAGTGCGCGTTTACTGTGAACACTGAGGCTGTACCCGCTTTAAGTTACAGTTTTAACAGTGGCCAAGTAGGCTACTGTAGCTATTTGATTATAATGTAGGCCTACCAGAGTGGCCTACCATCAAAAACAATGGAGAAAATGCATCCCATAACATGTTAACGTGGAAATAGCTGTTCTGTCATTCAGCCTACAGTAGCAGCCAATGTGTGGTGTTCAATGTAGGCCTACATTCCATGAGACTTATGGGAAAAAAACATGCAGGGCTTGACATTAACCTGTTCATCAACTTAACCTTCAGACAAGGAGATGACTGAACATTGTGCTGTGTTGTTTAATGCAAGAAACCACTTTACAAAATAAAACACATTATTATTTCCATACCATTTTTACAGAGAATCAGACAGTGCTACCCTCTGCCTATTGGCTACTTAGATTATTCATGTCATTTTGGTCTGATATGGTATGGGGTGGACTCCTTCAGAGACCATGCCACTGAACCACTTTAGAGAAACAGGTGCAAAACAAGGGCCATGAAAACTGTGTGATTCTGGGGCTTGCTCACACAAGAACAAGGGCCATGAAAACTGTGTGATTCTGGGGCTTGCTCACACAAAACAAGGGCCATTGAAAACTGTGTGATTCTGGGGCTTGCTCACACAAAACAAGGGCCATGAAAACTGTGTGATTCTGGGGCTTGCTCACACAAAACAAGGGCCATGAAAACTGTGTGATTCTGGGGCTTGCTCACACAAAACAAGGGCCATGAAAACTGTGATTCTGGGGCTTGCTCACACAAAACAAGGGCCATGAAAACTGTGTGATTCTGGGGCTTGCTCACACAAAACAAGGGCCATGAAAACTGTGTGATTCTGGGGCTTGCTCACACAAAACAAGGGCCATGAAAACTGTGTGATTCTGGGGCTTGCTCACACAAAACAAGGGCCATGAAAACTGTGTGATTCTGGGGCTTGCTCACACAAAACAAGGGCCATGAAAACTGTGTGATTCTGGGGCTTGCTCACACAAAACAAGGGCCATGAAAACTGTGTGATTCTGGGGCTTGCTCACACAAAACAAGGGCCATGAAAACTGTGTGATTCTGGGGCTTGCTCACACAAAACAAGGGCCATGAAAACTGTGTGATTCTGGGGCTTGCTCACACAAAACAAGGGCCATGAAAACAACTGTGTGATTCTGGGGCTTGCTCACACAAAACAAGGGCCATGAAAACTGTGTGATTCTGGGGCTTGCTCACACAAAACAAGGGCCATGAAAACTGTGTGATTCTGGGGCTTGCTCACACAAAACAAGGGCCATGAAAACTGTGTGATTCTGGGGCTTGCTCACACAAAACAAGGGCCATGAAAACTGTGTGATTCTGGGGCTTGCTCACACAAAACAAGGGCCATGAAAACCGTGTGATTCTGGGGCTTGCTCACACAAAACAAGGGCCATGAAAACTGTGATTCTGGGGCTTGCTCACACAAAACAAGGGCCATGAAAACTGTGTGATTCTGGGGCTTGCTCACACAAAACAAGGGCCATGAAAACTGTGTGATTCTGGGGCTTGCTCACACAAAACAAGGCCATGAAAACTGTGTGATTCTGGGGCTTGCTCACACAAAACAAGGGCCATGAAAACTGTGTGATTCTGGGGCTTGCTCACACAAAACAAGGGCTATGAAAACTGTGTGATTCTGGGGCTTGCTCACACAAAACAAGGGCCATGAAAACCGTGTGATTCTGGGGCTTGCTCACACAAAACAAGAGCCATGAAAACTGTGATTCTGGGGCTTGCTCCACTAAAAGCCATGAAAACTGTGTGATTCTGAGGAGACACAAAACAAGACCATGAAAACTGTGTGATTCTGGGGCTTGCTCACACAAAACAAGGGCCATGAAAACTGTGTGATTCTGGGGCTTGCCTCACACAAAACCCAGGAAAACTGTGTGATTCTGGGGTTTGTGCTGACTGTGGACCTGAACAAAGACAAGGGCCAAGAAAACTGTGGGATTCTGGGCTTGCTCACACAAAACAGGGATGGTGGGGATTGCCCACACAAAAACAATGGCTTCAGTGTCTGATACAATCAACTAATGACTGTTTTATTTCTTGTCGTTGATATATTTCCAACAATATTCCTTTATGCAATTCATCCTTTACAATTGTTCATGCACTGGTGCTTTTGTTTAGGAATATGGCAAATAATTTCATTCATTCATTATTATATTATTATGATCTTCTACTTTGTCAAACTTAGCTATACATGGACTTTATTAAGTACTATAACTCTATTACTAATCGAATATACAAATAAAAAGTTGATAAAATGGAATACACTGTCATTTTTTTCGTGCAACGGAAACTGAAATAATGTTTTTTTTTTATTACACTCACTGTATTTCATTCTATTGTAAAACATCCCCGGCCAAACAGACCATCTAATTCACCACAGAATGGTTTGGTTTACTATTTGCATCCATTACAGATCAATTCTAATCACAGCAGGACAGCCTGATCCCTCATATCAAAATGCATAATGCCTCTCACTGACTGGTTTTCACTTAGGACCATTAGGCGCTTACAAATGATCCAGACATGCTCACGGCTGCTGTCTGTCATGTAGACTCGATCATCTGTTACAGAGCTGTGTGTCCATGACCGTGACCATAGTGTAAGGCCAGAGTGGTGCTGCTAATGATGAATGTAGAGGGTAGGACCTTGGAGAGGACTAGACTAGACTATTTCTGTCTGTCTGTCTGTCTCTCTCTCTCTCTCTCTCTCTCTCTCTCTCTCTCTCTCTCTCTCTAACTCTCTTGTCTGTGTGTCTGTGTCTCTCTCTCTCTTCCCCTATCTGTCTGTCTGTGTGTCTGGGTCTCTCTCTCTCTCTCTCTCTCTCTCTCTCCTCTCTCTCTCTCTCTCTCTCTCTCTCTCTCTTCCCCTATCTGTCTGTCTGTGTGTCTGTGTGTGTGTCTCTCTCTCTCTCTCTCTCTCTCTCTCTCTTCCCCTATCTGTCTGTCTGTGTGTCTGGGTCTCTCTCTCTCTCTCTCTTCCCTATCTGTCTGTGTGTCTGTGTCTGTGTCTCTCTCTCTCTCTTCCCTATCTGTCTGTCTGTGTGTGTGTGTCTCTCTCTCTCTCTGACCCCCACACTCCTCTCCTCTAGGTTGACCCATCTCTTTCTTCCTCATTCACTTTCTATCTGTCTTTTCACTGTCCAGCATGCCGGCTCGCTCTTTAATGAGCCAGGTTTCTCTTCATCTCGGACCGCATCCTACACTTACTGGTCCATCTAGCTCAATAACCCACATCTCAAACGCTGCTCTGCTTTTATCCTGTCTGTGTAGCCAATATTGTCCCCTGGTGTGTGTGTGTGTGTGTCTGTCTGTGTCTGTGTGTGTGTGTGTGTGTGTGTGTGTGTGTGTGGTTTGGTTTTACTATCCTTGCGGGTTCCAGAAGTTCTCACATTTCGCCGATCCCCACAAGGAAAAAGGCTATTTTAGGCTTAGGGGTTAGGCTTAAAAGGCTTTCTGTTTATGCTGGTATCAAACTTTGGGTTGCATGGGCCTGGTGCAACTTTCTGCCCTGTTTCTATATTGTACATAAGACTGGTCTGGAGAGGGTGGGAGAGCCATCACAGTTCAACAACAGGAGGAAGAAAATTGTTGATAAAGTGCTGGTTGGTAAAATAAATATAATTAAAAAAAAAAAATATATATATATATATATATAATAAAATTATAGTAAAACATGCGAACCGGATCAATAAATTAATAGACAAATAATTAAATAAGTAAGTACATAATTGGAAATCACACCAAGAGATGATTAAGTGCTACAAAGATAAGTGCTATGTTAAAGTGATTTATATAATACAATTCAATATAAAAAAAAGACAACCAGATTGAGCAAAAAAAAATATATATTTTAATTGAACATCCTCCTTTTGTCGGTGGCTCTCTTAATTATTCTGTCACTAACTCTCACAGTCAATGTGTCACGATCTTCATGGATGGACCAAGGCGCAGCGTGCTGGGCGGAGTTAAACATACTTTATTTTGTTAACTCACTCAAATACAAAACAACAAATGAAGATCAAAACAGGTGTAGCACCAAACCTGGACCAAACCAAAAGGAGACATAAAGGCTCCCTGCGGTCAGGGCGTGACAGTACCCCCAAAGGTGCGGACTCGGCGCGCCAAACCTGACCCTATTGGGGAGGGTCTGGGTGGGCATCTATCGCGGTGGCGGCTCTGAGTGCGGGACGTAGATCCCGCACCACCTCTGCTCCCCGTTGCGGGCCCGGACTGGGAGCCCTCGTTCTGCGGGCGGGCTGGGCACCCTCGCTGCCGGGCGGACTAAATGCACCCTCGCTGCGGGCCCGGACTGGGCACCCTCGCTGCGGGCGGACTGGGCACCTCGCTGCGGGCCCCGGACTAGGGACCCTCGCTGCGGGCGGACTGAGGACCACTGCGGGCCCCGGACTGAGCAGGGACAGGGCGTGCCGGATGCTCGATGCGCTGGGGACCTGGTGCGTGAGCAGGACAGGGCGTGCCGGGCTCTCGATGCGCACAGGGGGCCTGGTGCGTGGAGCAGGGACAGGCCTCGCCGGCTCTGGCGCACAGGGGCCTGGTGCGTGGAGCAGGGGACAGGCCTCGCCCGGGCTCTGGAGGCGCACAGGGGCCTGGTGCGTGGGCGGGCACAGGCCATGCCGACTCTGAAGGCACTGGGGACCTGGTGCGTGGAGCAGGGACAGGCCTCTTCGTTTCTGGAGCGCACAGGGGTCCTGATTAGTGGGCGGGCACAGGCCGTGCGCACGCTCGGCGCTATGCGCCAGCGCACAGGAATCCTGGGCGTGGGACAGTGACAGTGCATGCTGGGCTCACCACGCGCACAGGGATCGAGGCGTGGGACAGTGCATGCTGGGCTCACCACACGCCTGAGGGATCCGGGAGGCGTGGGACAGGGCAGGATACACTGGGCCGTGAAGACGCACTGGAGGTCTCCTCTTGCAGCCTGCACAACCCGTCCTGGCTGAATGGATAACTCCGCTCTGCACCTGCGGGCGCTGGCACAGGACCGTACCGGGCTGTGGGGACGCACCCGAGACACAGTACGCAGAAAGCCAGCGCAGAGATATCCTGGTCGAGGCGTGCTGGAGGCCACAGGCGCTGAGCCGCACCTCCTCCCAGGCTGAACTCTCTACTCACAAAACTATGCGAAGCTGGCAACGTGGCGCACCGGGCTGTGAACTGCGCGCACTGGCAACACCGTGCGTTTCACCGCCTCACACGGTGCCCTACCAGTGCCGGTCGCGCTGCTCCTCTGGTAAGCACGGGGAGCTGGCCCAGGTCTCCAACCTGGTCAGCCAAACTCCCCGTGTGCCCCCTAAAAATTTTTGGGCTGCCTCTCGGGCTTAAAGGCCAGCCGTGTTCCGCATATTTTTGTTCATTTTGTTTTGTTCCTTCTTGGCTGCCTCCAGCTCCTCCTTCCAGGACGGCGTGTATTCCCCGCCTGCCTCCCGGGTCCTTCCGTCCAGGATCTCCTCCCGTCCAGGACTCCAGGTAGGCACGCTGCTTGGGTCTCTTGGTGGTGGGAGGTTCTGTCACGATCTTCATGGATGGACCAAGGCGCAGCGTGCGGGCGGAGTTAAACATACTTTATTTTGTCAACTCACTCAAATACAAAACAACAAACGAAGATCAAAACAGGTGTAGCACCAACAGTACACACACACTCAAACAGAGTCAACCTCCCACAAAGCTGGAGGAAAAATAGCTGCTTAAGTGTGGTTCCCAATCAGAGACAACGAGTCGATAGACAGCTGTCCTGATTGAGAGCCACACTCAGCCAAAACAAAGAAATACAAAAACTATAGCATAGAATGCCCACCCCCAAATCACACCTGACCAAACCAAAAGGAGACATAAAAGGCTCCTACCGGTCAGGGCGTGACATAATGCTTTATCCTACTCCTTACCATTCCTACCAAATGGAGCCAAGGTCTTACGTTTCGCTATCCACCTAGATTCAGCCGCTCTTCTCTGGCCTATGTTTCCAGGAGGCTTTCATCTCCAGACCGGTGATGCGGAGGGAGGTTGTAGGGTGGTTTTGAAAGTGTTTTACCAGGTGTGTTTGTAATATGTTTTTTTTTTCAATTGTGTAGAGGTGCTGTTTGAGTTGTGTCAAGACTGTGTGACCGGTTTCTCCTATTTAAATGTTGTGGCATAATGTGCATGTTATGGCATAGACAGCGTTGGTGCTCTGTACAGTCTCTAGACAACAAGGTCAGAGATTGTAACATTCTATGTTTCACGGAAACACGGCTCTCTCGGGATATGTTGTCGGAGTCGGTACAGCCACCGGGCTTCTTCACGCGTCGCGCACACAGAAATAAACCTCTCTCTGTGAAGAAGAAGGGTGGGGGTGTATGCCTCATGATTAACGACTCATGGTGTAATCGTAACAACATACAATGACTCAAGTCCTTTTGTTCACCTGACCTAGAATTCCTTACAATCAAATGCCGATCATAATATCTCCCAAGAGAATTCTTGTCGGTGATTGTCACAGCCGTGTATATCCCCCCCTCAAGCCGATACAACGACTGCCCTCAAGGAACTTCACTGGACTCTATGCAAACTAGAAACCATTTAATATCCTGAGGCTGCATTCATTGTAGCTGAGGATTTTAACAAAGCAAATTTGAGAACAAGGCTACCTAACTTCTACCAGCATATTGATTGTAGCACTAGTACGGGCAATACACTGGGTCACTCCTACTCTAACTTCCGCAATGTATACAAGGCCCGCCCACCCTTCGGCAAATACGACCGCGACTCCATTTTGCTACTACCGTCCTATAGGCAGAAACTCAAACAGGATGTGCCCTATTCAACGCTGGTCTGACCAATTGGAATCCATGCTTCAAGATTGTTTTGATCACGCGGAGTGGGAAATATTCTGGGCAGCCTCCGAGAATAACTTTGATTTATACGCTGACTCAGTGAGTGAGTTTATAAGGAAGTGCATTGGAGATGTTGTACCCACTGTGACTATTAAAACCTGCCTAACCAGAAACCGTGGATAGATGGCGGCATTCGTGCCAAACTGAAACCGCGAACCACCACATTTAACCATGGAAAGATGACTGGGAATATGGCCGAATATAAACAGTGTAGTTTATCCCTCCGCAAGGAAATCAAACAAGCGAAATGTCGGTATAGGGACAAAGTGGAGTCGCAATTCAACGGCTCAGACACAAGTTGTATGTGGCAGGGTCTACAGGTGATCACGGACTACAAAAAGACAACCAGCCACGTCACGAACACCGATGTCTTGCATCCAGACAAACTAAACACCTTCTTTGCCCGCTTTGAGGATAATACAGTGCCACCGACGCGGCCGCTAAAAAGGACTGCGGGCCCCCCCTCTCCTTCTCCGTGGCCGACGTTAAAAGTAAGATATTTAAATGTGTTAACCCTCGCAAGGCTGCCGGCCCAGACGGTATCCCTAGCCACGTCCTCAGAGCATGCGCAGACCTGCTGGCTGGTGTGTTTACGGACATATTCAATCTCATATTCAATCTCTCCCTATCCCAGTCTGCTGTCCCCACATGCTTCATCATGAAGTCTTTTGAGAGACTAGTCAAGGATCATATCACCTCCACCTTACCTGCTACCCTAGACCCACTTCAATGTGCATACCGCACCAACAGGTCCACAGGCGATGCAAACGCCATCTCACTGCACACCGCCCTATCCCATCTGGACAAGAGGGATACCTTTGTAAAAATGCTGTTCATTGACTACAGCTCAGCATTCAACACCATAATACCCTCCAAGCTCATCACTAAGCTTGATGCCCTGGGTCTCAACCCCGCCCTGTGCAATTGGGTCCTGGACTTGTTGTGGAATTGTTAGATTACTTGTTAGATATTACTGCACTGTCGGAACTAGAAGCACAAGCATTTCGCTATACTTGCATTAACATCTGCTAACCATGTGTATGTGACCAATTAAATTTGATTTGATATGACGGCAGCTGAGAGCCACAGCCGAGTAAACTGAATCACACAAGATCGTGACAGCTATGGATAATGTGTCCAGGTGTGGTTGCCGTTCATGCTCTCCCCATTGAGTAGACTGTATCACGGTGATAATCTAGATGCCAACGATATGAGTTATTTCTTGTGTAGGCTGCTATCCTACTTGAAAAATAAGCTTGATGTCAGGGAAAATGTTTTGCTGCGTTACTAGTAACCTAAAATAAATGCCTTAAACTAGATCCCTTCTAGACGAAAAGAAAAGGAACTATCGGAGGAGGTTCTCTTCAGCATTGTTCAAGCGATCCAATAAATGTGGAGGTTAAATTGGATTATCGCCTTGTTACTGTCTAAAACCAGTTTTCAATCTAACCTTTTTATGTGATGAAGTTTATGTTTATGTTTATGAAGTACATGTCGGATAACAAATGTCATGACAGTTAAACTTTCAAAATGTAGACTAAACAAGATACTGTAGACAAGGTGGGATCTTTTTGTGTCTGTAAAATGAAATTCGCGAGAAATTTCGGTGGAAACGCTTTTATGCACAAATATGGATATAATAAACATCATATCGAGGTAAACTTGGAGTCACGCGATGACATGTTGTGTGGACCTCCCACTACAACTAGTCTGGAAAGTCGTTTATTAGGCTCTGTCACGATCTTCTTTAGTGACGGACCAAGATGCAGCGATGCTTCCAGTATACATATTTATTTCTTACACGTAACTGGGAAAATAATAAACAAAACAAACGAAGATCGTAACGACGAACATAACATAGATAAACACTTACACTATGAATAAACAATAACCAAATAAACAATAACAAAAATATATATGGTTCCCAATTAGAGATAACGACAAACAGCTGCCTCTAATTGGGAACCATCTCCCCAACATAGAAATACACAACTAGAACAGAAAAAACCTACACAAAGCCGAAACTAAACACACCAGCCTATCAACTCAGGCCTGGGCGTGACAGTACCCCCAAAGCGCGGACACCGACCGCCGCAAAAATCCATGGGGGTGTCTCGGGTGGTCTTTTTTGTCAAGGTGGTGGCTCGGTCACCCGGCCGTGCTGGGCTAACGCCCCGAACAGAAGGCTGACTAGCAGCCGGCTCCGGTGCGACCCTGGGCCAAGCAGCGAACAGTTAGGTGCTAGACTCCGCAGGCGCTTCCAGGGGACCTGGTGCATGAAGCAGGCTGTGCTGGACTAGCTATGCGCGCGGGGACCTGGTGCGGGGAGCAGGAATAGGCTGTGCTGGACTCGCGATGCGCTGGGGACCTGGTCAGCGGGGAGTAAGAGCAGGCTGTGCTGGACTCACGATGCTGGGGACCTGGTGCGGAGTAGGAGCAGGAACTGTGCTGGACTCGCCCGATGCACACCGGGGACCTGGTGCGGGGAGCAGGAACAGGCTGTGCTGGACTCGCGATGCGCTGGAACTCTGATGCGGGGGAGCAGGACGGGCTGTATGGGACTCACGATCGCACTGGAACTCGGATGCGGGGGAGCAGGACGGGCCGTGTTGGACTCTCTATGCGCACTGGGACTCTGGTGCGAGAGCAGGAGCACGGGCGTGTTGGACTCTATGCGCACTGGGACTCTGGAGCGGGAGCAGAACGGGCGTGTTGGACTCTCTATGCGCACTGGGACTCTGGGTGCGAGGAGCAGGAACGGCAGTGTTGGACTCCTATGCGCACTGGGACTCTTGTGCGGGGAGCAGGAGCAGGCCGTGTTGGACTCTCTATGCGCACTGGGACTCTGGTCGCAGGAGCAGGAAGCGGGCCGTATTGGATCTTTATGCGCACTAGGACTCTGGTGCGAGGGAGCAGGAAGCGGGCCGTATTGGACTCTCTATGTGCACAGGATCCTGGAGCGCGTGGAACAGGGACAGGGCGTGCTGGGTCCACGATGCACAGGGATCCTGGAGCATGGAACAGGGCGTGCTGGGTCCACCACGCTGCACAGGGATCCTGGAGCGTGGAACAGGACAGGACGTGCTGGGTCCACGACTGTGCACAGGGATCCTGGAGCGTGGAACAGACAGGGCGTGCTGGGTCCACGACCGCACAGGGATCCTGGAGTGTGGAACAGGGACAGGACGTGCTGGGTCCACGACTTCGCTGGGGATCCTGGGCGTGGAACAGGGACTGGACGACCTGGGCTCTTTAGCGCAGACAGCGGGCTTGGTGCAGAGTTGGCACCATTCTACCGGGCAGCACACTCACCCTAGCCTGACAGATGGTGGAGCTGGAATGTCACTGGCCTATACCGGGCTGCGGATCGGCACCGCGAGACACTGCAGCAGAACCGATGCAGGATATCTCCGGTCCAGTAGGTGCACAGGAGAGTTAGTGCGCAGTGCGGCACCACTCTTCCCGCAGCACCTCACCCTAGCCTGACAGATGGTGGAGCTGGAATGTCACGTGCCGGGCTGTGGATGCACCGGAGACCAGGGCGCGAGCCGGCACTCTCTTCCAGGCTGCCGCTCAACCTAGCCCGACAGATGAGGAGGCTGGAATTTGGCCTATGAGCGGCTATGAGCGGCACTGGAGACACTGCTTCGCAATGCTGCATAACCAGCACCGTCTTACCAGTGCGGCGCTCCTCCAAGCTCCTCCAAAGAGCACAAGGAGTTGGCTCAGGAGTCCACCCTGAACCGACCAAACTCCCTGTGTGCCCCTCTCGAGCTTTCTAGCCAGGCGTGTTCAGCATATCTCACCCTATTAACGTCCCGCTCTGCCCTCGCTGCATCCATCTCCTCCTTGGGCGGCGATGCTCCGCGGTCCTCTTCAGGGTCCCTTTCCAGCCAGGATTTCCCACGTCCAGAAATCCTGGCTCTCTCGCTAGCTTGGTCCTGTATTGGTGGGTTATTCTGTCACGATCTTCTTTAGTGACTGGACCAAGACGCCTTGAGCGATGTCTTCCAGTATACATATATTTATTTACGTAATTGCAGGGAAAATAATAAACAAAGCAGAAGATCGTAGAATTCACGGTGAACATATACTCTCACTCAAACAACCAGTATAAACAAATATATATATGGTTCCCAATTAGAGGTAACGACAAACAGCTGCCTCTAATTGGGAACCATCTCCCAAACATAGAAATACACAACCTAGAACAGAAAAATAAAAAAGTTAGAGTTAGAGGTTAGGGGTTAGGAGTTAGGGGTTAGAGGGGTTAGGGTTAAGGGGTTAGAGTTAGGGGTTAGAGTTAGGGGTTAGAGGTTAGGGGTTAGAGTTAGAGGTTAGGGGTTAGAGTTAGAGGTTAGGGGTTAGAGTTAGGGGTTAATAGTTAGAGTTAGAGGTTAGAGGTTAGAGGTTAGAAATTAGAGTTAGAGGTTACGGGTTAGGGGTTAGAGGTTAGAGTTAGGGGTTAGGGTTAGGGCTTAGGGTTAGAGTTAGGGGTTAGGTTTAGGGGTTAGAGTTAGGGGATAGGGGTTCAAATCAAATCAAATCAAATTTTATTTGTCACATACACATGGTTAGCAGATGTTAATGCGAGTGTAGCGAAATGCTTGTGCTTCTAGTTCCGACCATGCAGTAGTATCTAACAAGTAATCTAACAAATTCACAACAACTACAACATACACACAAGAGTAAAGGAATGAATACAGTATGTACATATAAATATATGGATGAGCGATGGCTGACCACGGCATAGGCAAGATGCAGTAGATGGTATGAGTACAGTATATACACATATATATGAGATGAGTAATGTAGGATATGTAAACATTATATAAATGGCATTGTTTAAAGTGGCTAGTGATACATTATTTCATCCAATTATAATTATTAAAGTGGCTAGAGATTTGGGTCGATGACCCGAGCGGCATAGGCAAGATACAGTAGATGGTTTAGAGTACAGTGTATACATTTGATATGAGTATGTCGGATCACGTAAACATTATATACAAAATTGTTTAAAGTGGCTAGTGATACATTTGTTACATCCAATTCCTATGTATAAAGTGGCTAGAGATTTAAGTCAGTATGTTGGCAGCAGCCACTCAATGTTAGTGATGGCTGTTTAACAGTCTGATGGCCTTGAGTAGAAGCTGTTTTCAGTCTCTCGGTCCCAGCTTTGATGCACCTGTACTGACCTCGCCTTCTGGATGATAGCCGGGGTGAACAGGCAGTGGCTCGGGTGGTTGTTGTCCTTGATGATCTTTTGGCCTTTCTGTGACATCGGGTGGTGTAGGTGTCCTGGAGTGCAGGTAGTTTAACCCGGTGATGCGTTGTGCAGTCCTCTACCCTCTGGAGAGCCTTACGGTTGTGGGTGGAGCAGTTGCTGGTACCAGGCGG
Organism: Brachymystax lenok tsinlingensis; assembly: GCA_030435695.1. Taxonomy (NCBI): domain Eukaryota; kingdom Metazoa; phylum Chordata; class Actinopteri; order Salmoniformes; family Salmonidae; genus Brachymystax; species Brachymystax lenok. The sequence goes on from CM059780.1 coordinate 6,458,241, forward strand.
TGATACAGCCCGACAGGATGCTCTCGATTGTGCATCTGTAAAAGTTTGTGAGTGATTTTGGTGACAAGCCAAATTTCTTCAGCCTCCTGAGGTTGAAGAGGCGCTGTAGAGTTTGGGTTAGAGTTAGGAGTTAGGGGTTAGGGGTTAGAGTTAGGGGTTAGAGGTTAGAGTTAGTTAGAGGTTAGCGGTTAGAGTTAGGGGTTAGAGGTTAGAGTTTGGGTTAGTTAGAGGGTTAGAGGTTAGAGGTTAGAGTTAGAGGTTAGAGGTTAGGAGGTTAGGGGTTAGAGCAGGGTTAGGAGTTAGGGGTTAGGGGTTAGAGCAGGGGTTGGGAGCAGCTTAGGGTTAGGGGTTAGAGCAGGTTAGAGGTTAGAGGTTAGGGGTTAGAGTTATGGGTTAGAGTTAGGGGTTAGGGGTTAGAGTTATGGGTTAGAGTTAGGGGTTAGGGGTTAGGTGTTAGGTTTTAGGTGTTAGGGGTTACTTAGGGGTTAGGGAAAAATGTTTTTGCGTCCATTGTTTGGTCCCCACAAGGATAGTATAACAAATGTGTGTGTGTGTGTGTGTGTATGCCCCTACCTAAAAAAAATAATATAGCAACACACACACACACACAGACACGTGGCACCTGACTACCGTTGCTATGGTTACGGTGCCATCAGTGACACGAGGAAAAAGGAGACAAATGCTCCGAGTCACCCTCCTTAGACCTGACTCATTACTTACGAAGCTCCCGTGGGGAAAAACACCCTGGGATCTGGGAATCTTTTCAATGGTCATTTAAATTCATTGAATCTTTAAATCTTTAACAATATAATTTATAAATGTATCATGAGCTTAGCACAACTGACTAATAATAATATATATATATATGTCATATATATCATATCTCCTATGTATAAAATCACGATATGATTAGACATTATCAATAGCGGGTGGATGAGAAATACAATATAATGTGAATTAATGTTTTTTTGTCAGTAAAATGCATTAAAGAGGGGTGATCATCCTAAACTTGAGAATAGCGATGCTGGGCTGAGATAAAGCAAAGAGAGGCCCCCCCACACAGAACACGGCCTCTTTAACGTCGTTCCATATATTACGCATAACGCCCATGTATTTGGATCACTAAATCCGAAACAATCCAACCCTCTCTAACCACAAGAAATTAATCAACTATATTTGTGTTTCTCATTAAATTTGAGTTATTAAATTGTGTGTGTGTGTGTGTGTGTGTGTGTGTGTGTGTGTGTGTGTGTGTGTCAGTGTGTGTGTGTGTGTCAGTGTGTGTGTGTGTGTGTGTGTGTGTGTGTGTGTGTGTGTGTGTGTGTGTGTGTGTGTGTGTGTGTGTGTGAGTGTGTGTGTGTGTGTGTGTGTGTGTGTGTGTGTGTGTGTGTGTGTGTGTGTGTGTGTGTGTGTGTGTGTGTGTGTGTGTGTGTGTGTGTGTGTGTGTGTGTGGTCCCTCAGTGGAACATTGTGATAGATCAATAAGAGGCAGTGTGTGACCATCAATGGCATCGAATTACCCAGGGCCCTGAACAACCGACACACACACACACACACACACACACTGACACACTGACACACACACACACTGGACACACACACACAGACACACCCACACACACACACACACACACACACACACACACACACACACACACACACACACACACACACACACACACACACACACACACACACCCACACTTACACACCCACACACACACACACACACACACACACACACACACACACACACACACACACACACACACACACACACACACACACACAGACACACCCACACTTACACACCCACCCACACACTTACACAGTCACACACACACACACACACACAGATCCCATGGGAATCTGGACTGACGCCAGGCAAAAACACCAATACAGATTAGATCCATATTAGTTATTTTTGCTTTATTTTCTTTTATAGAAATGTTTTCTGAAAAGTTCAGAGGAAAACTAAAGAAATTCATTAACACACAACCTGGACTATGGGGGATAATTGTGTGTGTGTGGGGAGAGGCTATGGGGATCATTGCCAATGATTACATATTCATATTTCAACTCATTTAATTTAATCTAATTTAAGGACAATATAGCAGCATTCCCCTGCCCTGTACAGCATTAATATACTACAGCATACAATGTATTTTTCTTTGAAATGTTGATTAGGAATGGGACATTAGACCTTTTATTTTGGTTTATTTTGGCCTCAATGAGTCAGTGAAGTAAATTTTCTCCAGAAACCAGATATTCAAAAAAACGTTTGCGTTTAATCATAGATTCGAAACTTCCTGTTTCTGCAACTAAATAAACACATTACCCAGAGTTCACCTCATTGTTGTTGACAGTCAGGAGAAAATAATGATCTGTCCACACATACAAACAGGCCCACCACCATACTGTGTAAATATAGACGTTCTTTTAGCACACAGAGTACAATGAGGTAATAACATGGCTATATACAGGGAGTACCAGTACAGAGTCGATGTTCAGGGGTACGAGGTAATAACATGACTATATACAGGGAGTACCAGCACAGAGTCGATGTTCAGGGGTACGAGGTAATAACATGACTATATACAGGGAGTATCAGGTAATAACATGGTTATATACAGGGAGTAGCGGGTAATAACATGGCTATATACAGGGAGTACCAGGTAATAACATGGCTATATACAGGGAGTACCAGGTAATAACATGGCTATATACAGGGAGTACTGGTAATAACATGACAATATACAGGAGTACCAGGTAATAACATGACTATATACAGGGAGTACCAGTTAATAACATGACTATATACAGGGAGAACCATGTAATAACATGACTATATAAAGGGAGTACCAGGTAATAACATGGCTATATACAGGGAGTATCAGGTAATAACATGGTTATATACAGGGAGTACCAGGTAATAACATGGCTATATACAGGGAGTACCCGGGTAATAACATGGCTATATACAGGGAGTACCAGGTAATAACATGACTATATACAGGGAGTACCAGGTAATAACATGGCTATATACAGGAGTACCAGGTAATAACATGGCTATATACAGGAGTACCTAGGTAATAACATGGTTATATACAGGGAGTACCAGGTAATAACATGGCTATATACAGGGAGTACCAGGTAATAACATGACTATATACAGGGAGTACCAGGTAATAACATGGCTATATACAGGGAGTACCAGGTAATAACATGGCTATATACAGGGAGTACCAGGTAATAACATGGTTATATACAGGGAGTACCAGGTAATAACATGGCTATACACAGGGAGTACCAGGTAATAACATGGTTATATACAGGAGTACCAGGTAATAACATGGCTATATACAGGGAGTACCAGGTAATAACATGACTATATACAGGGAGTACCTAGGTAATAACATGGTTATATACAGGGAGTACCAGGTAATAACATGGCTATATACAGGAGTACCAGGTAATAACATGACTATATACAGGGAGTACCAGTTAATAACATGGCTATATACAGGGAGTACCAGGTAATAACATGACTATATACAGGGAGTACCAGGTAATAACATGGCTATATACAGGGAGTACCAGGTAATAACATGGCTATATACAGGGAGTACCAGGTAATAACATGACTATATATACAGGAGTACCAGGTAATAACATGGCTATATACAGGGAGTACCAGGTAATAACATGGCTATACACAGGAGTACCAGGTAATAACATGGTTATATACAGGGAGTACCAGGTAATAACATGGCTATATACAGGGAGTACCAGGTAATAACATGACTATATAAAGGGAGTATCAGGTAATAACATGGTTATATACAGGGAGTACCAGGTAATAACATGGTTATATACAGAGGATCCCAGGTAATAACATGACTATATACAGGGAGTACCAGGTAATAACATGGCTATATACAGGGAGTACCAGGTAATAACATGGCTATATACAGGGAGTACCAGGTAATAACATGGCTATATACAGGAGTACCAGGTAATAACATGGCTATATACAGGGAGTACCAGGTAATAACATGACTATATACAGGGAGTACCAGGTAATAACATGGCTATATACAGGGAGTACCAGGTAATAACATGGCTATATACAGGGAGTACCAGGTAATAACATGACTATATACAGGGAGTACCAGGTAATAACATGGCTATATACAGGGAGTGCCAGGTAATAATTCCAAGATGGCGTCGCAGTGCAGACGTGTTTTTGTTCGTCCCCTTGTGTACTTTTGTATTTCACGTTTATTTTCAATCTCTTCTCCATTTTATATTAAATATACCTTCCGGTAACCTGCCTCACCCAATGTGTTACGGAACTGCATTTTTTTTTACCTTTTAGACAGAACTCCATTGGAAGCTAGCCAGCTAATTAGCTACTAGCTATTTAGTCACTGTTAGCCACTGCTAGCGGCCTTTACCTTCTGCACAGATACCAGCCCTTTTTTAGCCTGGATAATACTCGCCAGCCTGCCAGTATTGGACTGTTTCTCCACTACAACGCCGGATCCCTGCCGTAAACCCTGGACCATTACACCTGATCTCCACATCTAGCTAGCTGCCACTGAGTGACCCAGCTCTGAGCCAGGCCCACCTCCCGGCCTCCTCCCAAACACGGCTAGAACCCACTACTCCACCGGTTCCTTGTCGTAAGCTCTCGACCCTGGCACCGGATTCATTGCTGCTACCGAGTGGTTATAGTGGCTAACGCCCCTGCCCCGAGGCTAGCACCAGTTAGCCGCAAGCCAGGTGCATCTCCCGGCTAGCAAAGAAAAGTACTATAACAACAATACCTCTCTCGCCAACTGGCCTGGACCCCTTCTCGACATGGTGCCCTGTCGTACCACCTCAACTGGTCTGCCGACGAATACTCCATCCGCTGTGCCTGTAACAGGCCTCTGTCGGACGTCGGAGCAGACGGTTCTACCAACCCTGGCCGGCATGCCAGCGTAGTCTCCTGCATGCCGGCGTAGTAACGAATACCTCGCGGCTTCCCTGTCCCATCTATTGCTGTTCACTTGACCCTATGATCACTCGGCTACATAGCTGATGCCTGCTGGACTGTTCATTAATCACGGTACTCCATTCTGTTTATTTTTGTTTATCTGTCGGCCCCAGCCGCTACTCAGGCCCTGTGTGTTGCTAACCAACCCTCTTTGCCCATTCATCGCCAGTTTACCTGTTGTTGTTATCTTAGCTGACTAGCTGTTGTGGTCTTACCCGTTGTGTCGTAGCTAGCTCTCCCAATCAACACCTGTGTTTGCTTTATGCCTCGCTTTATGTCTCTCTCTAATGTTAATATGCCCTGTTTACTGTTGTTTAGGATAGTTATCTCACCCAGTATTACCTCACCCAGTATTACCAGCACGTCCAGAGATGCAACCACTCTTATCATCACTCGGTGCCTGGGCTTACCCCCACTGTACCCTCACCCCACCATACCCTTGTCTGCACATTATGCTCTGAATCTATTCTACCACACCCAGAAATCTGCTCCTTTTATTCTCTGTTCCCAACGCACTAGATGACCTGTTCTGATAGCCTTTAGCCGTACCCTCATCCTACTCCTCCTCTGTTCCTCTGGTGATGTGGGGGTAAACCCAAGCCCTGTGTGTCCCCAGGCACTCTCATTTGTTGACTTCTGTAATCGAAAAAGCCTTGGTTTCATGCATGTTAACATCAGAAGCCTCCTCCATAAGTTTGTTTAACTCACTGCTTTAGCACACTCCGCCAACCCTGATGTCCTTGCCGTGTCTGAATCCTGGCTTAGGAAGGCCACCAAAGATTCTGAGATTTCCATCCCCAACTACAACATTTTCCGACAAGATAGAACTGCCAAAGGGGGTGGAGTTGCAATCTATTGCAGAGATAGCCTGCAAAGTTCTGTCATACTTTCCAGGTCTATGCCCAAACAGTTCGAACTTCTAATTCAAAAAATGTATCTCTCCAGAAATGTTGCCACCTGTTGCCACCTGCTATAGACCCCCCTCAGCTCCCAGCTGTGCCCTGGATACCATATGTGAATTGATTGCCCCCCATCTATCTTCAGAGTTCGTTCTGTTAGGTGACCTAAACTGGGATATGCTTAACACTCCGGCAGTCCTACAATCCAAGCTAGATGCCCTCAATCTCACACAAATCATCAAGGAACCCACCAGGTACAATCCTAAATCTGTAAACATGGGCACCCTCATAGATATTATCCTGACAAACTTGCCTTCCAAATACACCTCTGCTTTTTTCAATCAGGATCTCAGCCACCACTGCCTCATTGCCTGCATCCGCTATGGACCCGCGGTCAAATTACCTGCCCTTCTCACTGTCAAACGTTCCCTAAAACACTTCTGCGAGGAGGCCTTTCTAATCGACCTGGCCCGGGTATCCTGGCAGGATATTGACCTCATTCCGTCAGTTGAGGATGCCTGGTCGTTCTTTAAAAGCAACTTCCTCACCATCTTAAATAAACATGCCCCTTTCAAAAAATGTAGAACTAAGAACAGATACAGCCCTTGGTTCACTCCAGACCTGACTGCCCTTGACCAGCACAAGAACATCCTGTGGCGGACTGCTATTGCATCGAATAGTCCCCGCGATATGCAACTGTTCAGGGAACCAGGAACCAATACACGCAGTCAGTCAGGAAAGCAAAGGCTAGCTTTTTCAAATTCTTGGGCCGACTCTCTTCTCTGTATACATCAATGATGTCGCTCTTGCTGCCGGTGATTCTGTGATCCACCTCTATGCAGACGACACCATTCTGTATACTTCTGGCCCTTCTTTGGACACTGTGTTAACTTCTTAGGCACTGGTGGGGCACTAGCGTTACCTGTTGAAGAACTTCTGCTGATGGCTTCCAAAGTGTCCAACGAAGACAATCCATTGTCCTTTTGTTAGAAAAAGTAATGTATTATATCCATAAATCTCCGTTTGGTTCGCACGTTATAATCAGAAACTACAGCCTCCACTCGTCCATTGAAACGTGAAGAGAACTCGTTCAACTTATACCTATAAACTTGTCCAAGAACAATCAAACATCCTTTTAAATGTATCCTTAGGAACACTTGTATGTATATTTACTATAATAATTCAAACGGAATATAAACTGGGCTATATGAACGGAAAAAAACACAGAGCGTGCCTTGTCGGGAGCGCGCGTCCTCTCCTATTGACATCTAAGGGGACACTTCCTGTTTTCTCTTCTTCTCTGCTCTAATAGCATCAAAAACAAATCTGAACACTGTCTCGAGACTGTTGACATCCAGAGGAAGCGATAGGTACTGCATTCATATGCCCTTATATGGGCATTTTCATAAGGGAGGGGTTCCAAATGAGGCACTCTGTCAAAACCACTTTTTCCAGGACAGAAATTCCTCGGGGGATTCGCCTGCCATATCCATTCAGTTTTACTCACAGACACATTTTTAACACTTTTAGTAAATTCAGAGTGTTTCCTATCCAATGGTACTAAATATGTGCATATCCTATTTTCTGGGCCTGAATGGGAGGCATTTTTCTTTGGGCACGCCAGGCTCTCCAAAACGGTCACCTCGTGCACTGATCGCTAAGAAGTTAACTAACCTCCAAACGAGCTTCAGTGCCATACAACACTGCTTCTGTGGCCTCCAACTGCTCTTAAACGCTAGTAAAACCAAATGCATGCTTTTCAACCGTTCACTGCCTGCACCTGCCCACCCGACTAATATGTGGACAGCTACAAATACCTAGGTGTCTGGCTAGACTGTAGACTCACATTAAACATCTCCAATCCAAAATCAAATCTAGAATCGGCTTTCTATTTTGCAACAAAGCCTCCTTCACTCATGCTGCCAAACTTGCACTAGTAAAACTGACTATCCTACCGATCCTCGACTTCGGCGATGTCATCTACAAAACAGCTTCCAATACTCTACTCAGCAAACTGGATGCAGTCTATCACAGTGCCATCCGCTTTGTCACCAAAGTCCCTTATACCACCCACCACTGCGACCTGTATGCTCTAGTCGGCTGGCCCTCGCTACATACTCGTCGCCAGACCCACTGGCTCCAGGTCATCTACAAGTCCCTGCTAGGTAAAGCCCCGCCTTATCTCAGCTCACTGGTAACCATAGCAGCACCCACCCGTAGCACGCGCTCCTGCAGGTATATCTCACTGGTCACCCCCAAGGCCAATTCCTCATTTGGCCGCCTTTCCTTCCAGTTCTCTGCTGCCCTTGACTGGAACGAACTACAAAAATCACTGAAACTGGAGACACTTATCTCCCTCACTAGGTTTAAGCACCAGCTGTCAGAGCAGCTCACAGATCACTGCACCTGTACATAGCCCAACCAACTACCTCATCCCCTACTGTATTTATTTATTTATCTTGCTCCTTTGCATCCCAGTATTTTTACTTTGCACATTCATCTACTGCACATTTACAATTCCAGTGTTAAATTGCTATACTGTAATTACTTCGCCACCATGGCCTATTTATTGCCTAATGTTCCTTATCTTACCTCATTTGCACACATTGTATATAGATTTGTTTTGTTTTTCTACTGTATTATTGACTGTATGTTTGTTTACTCCAATGTGTAACTCTGTGTTGTTGTATGTGTCGAACTGCTTGGCTTTATCTTGGCCAGGTCGCAGTTGTAAATGAGAACTTGTTCTCAACTTGCCTACCTGGTTAAATAAAGGTGAAATACAAAAATAAAAAAATTATAAAATAACATTGCTTTATACAGGGAGTACCAGTAGCAGGGTTATGAGGTAATAACATGGCTATATAGAGGAAGTACCAGTAGCAGGGGTATAAGGTAGTTGAGGTAGATATAGGTAGGGGATAGATAATAGACAGTATCAGCAGCGTATGTGGTGAGTGTGAAAGTGTGTGTGTATGTGTCTGTCTGTCTGTGTGTGTGTGTGTGTGTGTGTGTGTGTGTGTGTGTGTGTGTTGGGGTGTCAGTGTAGTATGTGTGAGTGTGTGGGTAGAGTCCAGTGGGTGTGCATAGAGTCACTGCAAGAGAGTTAGTGAAAAAAAGGGACAATGCAGGGAGTCTGGGTAGCCATTTGATTAGCTATTTAGTAGCCTTGTTTAGAAGTCTTATGGCTTGGGTGTAGAAGCTGTTCAGGATCCTGTTAGTTCATTGATACCGCTTGCCATGTGGTAGCAGAGAAAACAGTCTATGGCTTGGGTGGCTGGAGTCTTTGACAATATTTCGTGCCTTCCTCTGACACCGCCTGGTATAGAGGTCCTTGATGGCAGGGAGCTCGGCCCCAGTGATGTACTGGGCCGCGTGCACTACCCTGTGTAGTGCCTTGTGTTCGGATACCGAGCAGTCGCCATACCAGGCGGTGATGCAGCCAGTCAAGATGCTCTCGTTGGTGCAGCTGTAGAACTTTTTGAGACAAATTCACCTTTCAGCAGGACAATAACCTACAACACAAGGCCAAATGTACACTGGAGTTGCTTACCAAGATGACATTGAATGTTCCTGACTGGCCTAGATACAGTTTTGACTTAAATCGTCTTGAAAAAATCTATGACAAGACCTGAAAATGTCTTTCTAGCAATGATCAACAACCAACTTGACAGAGCTTGAAGAATTAAAAAAATATTTTGGAGGTAAAGGTGTTTCAAACATGTATTGTCTCAGGGGTGTGAATACTTCTTTAATCAAGATATATTTGTTTTTTATTTTTAATGAACGTTTGAAATTTCCATCCACTTTGACATAAGAGTAGTTTGTGTAGGTTGTTGACCAAAAAGGACAATTACATCAATTTAATTCAATTTTAAATTTGTAACACAACAAAATGTGGAACAGGTAAATGGGTGTAAATACATTCTGTACCAGTTACGTAAAGGATTTTATTATTATTTATTTTATTTTATATAAACAATACAAAACATAAACATAGAAACAACAGCAACATAACAAACATCAACTACATCACACCTGCCCAGATTCACTAGCACACGCCTGCATCTCTTTCTGCCCTGTGTGAAGGATTTCAATAGGAAGGATTCCTTCCAGGTTTGGTGTAGAGAAAGATGTACCACCCACATCAGCTACTGTAGGTCTCTGCCTGCTATCTCAGAGAATATGGGTCGGTTCTTATGTCCCTGTGGGGACCTAAAATCTCCAGATGTCTCCACAAGGATAGTAAAACAAGGAAAATGGTCTCTCATGGGGACATTTCCTATGTCCCCATGAGGACAAAGTATGTTTTAAATGTAGGGGTTAGGATTAGGATTAGGGTTAAAATTAGGGTTAGAATTAGGGTTAGGGTAAGAGGTTAGGTTTAGGGATAGGAGTTAGGTTTAGGGTTTGGGTTAGTGTTACCGGTTAAGTTTAGGGTTAAGGTTGGGTTATGGTAAGGGTTAGGTTTAGGTTTAGGTTTAATTAACATAATTTAACAAATCCAAATAAAAATCAGTCAGTTTAATAAAATATTGTTTTATTTGTCTCAATCCCCCTTATGCAACACTTCTGCATCTGCCATGAAAGGTGGCAGAGCTAGAGTGGTGTTTGTCAGACCATGAGACATCCTGAAAATCGGTCTTCTCACAAAATGGTCTGTAGCGTCCGAACGGTTTGGCCCATAAACTATTATAATTCCTCTATGGAAAGATGAGGTCCCCCAGTACCAGTTGAAAAAATGAATGGAGACTGTTTAGTGCCAAAAATAAGGGTTTCTTTCTTATATCTCTCAGAACAATCTTCGTTTCAATCTTTTTTTGGGGTGGGGACTATTTGTTGTTCCATGTAGTGAATCTGTTACTTAATCCGTTTGTATGGGCTAATAGCAATAAGGTCAAATACATATTTTCATCAAATAATCTTTGTATACACAGTACCAGTAAAAGTTTGGACACACCTACACGTTCAAGGGTTTCCTTTTATTTTTACTGTTTTCTACATTGTAGAAAAGTAGTGAAGACATCAACACTTTTAAATAACAGATATGGAATCATGTAGTAATCAAAAAAGTGATAAACAAATCAAGATATATTTTAGATTTTAGATTCTTCAAAGTAGTCACCCTTTGCCTTGATGACAGCTTTGCACACTCTTGGCATTCTCTCAACCAGCTTCACCTGGAATTATTTTCCAACAGTCTTGAAGGAGTTCCCACATATGCTGAGCACTTGTTAGCTGCTTTATGGAGGCCAGGTCATCTGATGCAGCACTCCATCACTCTCCTTCTTGGTCAAATAGCCCTTACACAGCCTGGAGGTGTGTTGGGTTAGTGTCCTGTTGAAAAACAAATGATAGTCCCACAGAGCACAAACCAGATGGGATGGTGTATCTCTGCAGAATGCTGTGGTAGCCATGCTGATTGTGTGCCTTTAATTTTAAATAAGTCACATACAGTGTCACCATCAAAGCCCCCCCACACCATCACACCTCCCCCTTCATGCTTCATGGTGGGAACCACACAAGCGGAGATCATCTGTTCACCTACTCTGCGTCTCACAAAGACACAGCGGTTGGAACCAAAAATCTCAAATTTGGACTCATCCGACCTAAGGACAGATTTCCATTGCTCGTGTTTCTTGGCCCAAGCAAGTCTATTCTTATTATTGGTGTCCTTTAGTAGTGGTTTCTTTCAGCAATTCGTTCATGAAGGCCTGATTCACACAGTCTCCTCTGATCAGTTACATTGAGATGTGTCTGTTGCTTGAACTCTGCAAAGCATTTCTTTGGGCTGCAATTTCTGAGGCTGGTAACTCTAATTAACTCATCCTCTGCAGCAGAGGTAACTCTGGGTCTTCCTTTCCTGTGGCGGTCCTCATGAAAGCCAGTTTCATCATAGCACTTGATGGTTTTTGCACTTGAAGAAACTTTCAAAGTTCTTGAAATGTTCCGAATTGACTGACCTTCATGTCTTAAAGTAATGATGGACTGTCGTTTCTCTTTGCTTATTTGAGCTGTTCTTGCCATAATATGGACTTGGTCTGTTACCAAATAGGGCTATCTTCTGTATATCACCCCTACCTTGTCAAAACACAACTGATTGTCTCAAACGCATTCAGAAGGAAAGACAATCCACAGTTAACTTTTAACAAGGCACACCTGTTAAATGAAATGCATTCCAGGTGACTACCTCGTGAAGCTGGTTGAGAGAATGCCAAGAGTGTGCAAAGCTGTCATCAAGGTAAAGGGTGGCTACTTTGAAGAATCTCAAATATGAAATATATTTTGATTTGTTGGACTGGACCCTTTTTTCCCCCCATCATCTTTGAAATGCAAGTGAAAGGCCATACATTAAGATAGGATCCTAGGTGTAATTTAGAATTTGTCCACTAGATGGGGGCAGTGTGTGTGCAACATTTCAGACTGGTCTAGTGAAGAATTACCTCACTACACAATATTTTGCATCAAGTCTGCCAGGAGTTTGCCCAAATGTACCGAATTGGTCAATGTATACATTTTCAAGTACATAACTATAATTCTATGTAGGTATCTACGTCAACAACGTAGATACCTACAACTTATCACATTTGCTAATTTATGAAATCAAGTTGAATGAGCTAAGAACTTCAAGTAGGTTTCTGTTTTGTGTTGTGGAACTACGGACCTCCAGGCCTCTAGGCCTACACTCTAGGAGTCTAGTGTCTAGTGGACAGGGTCTAGTGGACATGGTGGAAATGGTAGTGACATGGTGGAAATGTTAGTGACATGGTTGAAATGTTAGTGAGAGGGTGGAAATATTAGTGACATGGTTGAAATGTTAGTGACAGGGTGGAAATATTAGTGACATGGTTGAAATGTTAGTGACATGGTTGAAATGTTAGTGACATGGTTGAAATGTTAGTGAGAGGGTGGAAATATTAGTGACATGGTTGAAATGTTAGTGACATGGTTGAAATGTTAGTGACATGGTTGAAATGTTAGTGACAGGGTGGAAATATTAGTGACATGGTTGAAATGTTAGTGACAGGGTGGAAATATTAGTGACATGATTGAAATGTTAGTGACATGGTTGAAATGTTAGTGACATGGTGGAAATATTAGTGACTTGGTTGAAATGTTAGTGACATGGTTGAAATGTTAGTGACAGGGTGGAAATATTAGTGACATGGTTGAAATGTTAGTGACAGGGTGGAAATATTAGTGACATGATTGAAATGTTAGTGACATGGTTGAAATGTTAGTGACATGGTGGAAATATTAGTGACTTGGTTGAAATGTTAGTGACATGGTTGAAATGTTAGTGAGAGGGTGGAAATATTAGTGACATGGTGGAAATGTTTGTGACATGGTTGAAATGTTAGTGAGAGGGTGGAAATATTAGTGACATGGTGGAAATGTTTGTGACATGGTTGAAATGTTAGTGACAGGGTGGAAATATTAGTGACATGGTTGAAATGTTAGTGACATGGTGGAAATGTTAGTGACATGGTTGAAATATTAGTGACATGGTGGAAATGTTTGTGACTTGGTTGAAATGTTAGTGAGAGGGTGGAAATATTAGTGACATGGTGGAAATGTTAGTGAGAGGGTGGAAATATTAGTGACATGGTGGAAATGTTTGTGACATGGTTGAAATGTTAGTGACAGGGTGGAAATATTAGTGACATGGTTGAAATGTTAGTGACATGGTGGAAATGTTAGTGACATGGTTGAAATATTAGTGACATGGTGGAAATGTTTGTGACTTGGTTGAAATGTTAGTGAGAGGGTGGAAATATTAGTGACATGGTGGAAATGTTAGTGAGAGGGTGGAAATATTAGTGACATGGTGGAAATGTTTGTGACATGGTTGAACTGTTAGTGACAGGGTGGAAATATTAGTGACATGGTTGAAATGTTAGTGAGAGGGTGGAAATATTAGTGACATGGTGGAAATGTTTGTGACATGGTTGAAATGTTAGTGACAGGGTGGAAATATTAGTGACATGGTTGAAATGTTAGTGACATGGTGGAAATGTTAGTGACATGGTTGAAATATTAGTGACATGGTGGAAATGTTTGAGACTTGGTTGAAATGTTAGTGAGAGGGTGGAAATATTAGTGACTTGGTTGAAATGTTAGTGACATGGTTGAAATGTTAGTGACATGGTTGAAATGTTTGTGACATGGTGGAAATGTTTGTGACATGGTGGAAATGTTAATGAGAGGTTGGAAATATTAGTGACATGGTTGAAATGTTAGTGACATGGTTGAAATGTTAGTGACAGGGTGGAAATATTAGTGACTTGGTTGAAATGTTAGTGACATGGTTGAAATGTTAGTGACATGGTTGAAATGTTAGTGACATGGTGGAAATATTAGTGACATGGTTGAAATGTTAGTGACATGGTGGAAATGTTAGTGACATGGTTGAAATGTTAGTGACATGGTGGAAATGTTAGTGACATGGTTGAAATATTAGTGACATGGTTGAAATGTTAGTGAGAGGGTGGAAATATTAGTGACATGATTGAAATGTTAGTGACATGGTGGAAATATTAGTGACATGGTTGAAATGTTAGTGACATGGTGGAAATGTTAGTGACATGGTTGAAATGTTAGTGAGAGGGTGGAAATATTAGTGACATGGTGGAAATGTTTGTGACATGGTTGAAATGTTAGTGAGAGGGTGGAAATATTAGTGACATGGTGGAAATGTTTGTGACATGGTTGAAATGTTAGTGACAGGGTGGAAATATTAGTGACATGGTTGAAATGTTAGTGACATGGTGGAAATGTTAGTGACATGGTTGAAATATTAGTGACATGGTGGAAATGTTTGTGACTTGGTTGAAATGTTAGTGACAGGGTGGAAATATTAGTGACATGGTTGAAATGTTAGTGAGAGGGTGGAAATATTAGTGACATGGTGGAAATGTTTGTGACATGGTTGAAATGTTAGTGACAGGGTTGAAATGTTAGTGACATGGTGGAAATGTTAGTGACATGGTGGAAATGTTAGTGACATGGTTGAAATATTAGTGACATGGTGGAAATGTTTGTGACTTGGTTGAAATGTTAGTGAGAGGGTGGAAATATTAGTGACTTGGTTGAAATGTTAGTGACATGGTTGAAATGTTTGTGACATGGTTGAAATGTTTGTGACATGGTGGAAATGTTTGTGACATGGTGGAAATGTTAATGAGAGGTTGGAAATATTAGTGACATGGTTGAAATGTTAGTGACATGGTTGAAATGTTAGTGACAGGGTGGAAATATTAGTGACTTGGTTGAAATGTTAGTGACATGGTTGAAATGTTAGTGACATGGTTGAAATGTTAGTGACATGGTTGAAATGTTAGTGACATGGTTGAAATGTTAGTGACATGGTGGAAATGTTAGTGACATGGTTGAAATGTTAGTGAGAGGGTGGAAATATTAGTGACTTGGTTGAAATGTTAGTGACATGGTTGAAATGTTAGTGAGAGGGTGGAAATATTAGTGACATGGTGGAAATGTTTGTGACATGGTTGAAATGTTAGTGAGAGGGTGGAAATATTAGTGACATGGTGGAAATGTTTGTGACATGGTTGAAATGTTAGTGACAGGGTGGAAATATTAGTGACATGGTTGAAATGTTAGTGACATGGTGGAAATGTTAGTGACATGGTTGAAATATTAGTGACATGGTGGAAATGTTTGTGACTTGGTTGAAATGTTAGTGAGAGGGTGGAAATATTAGTGACATGGTGGAAATGTTAGTGAGAGGGTGGAAATATTAGTGACATGGTGGAAATGTTTGTGACATGGTTGAAATGTTAGTGACAGGGTGGAAATATTAGTGACATGGTTGAAATGTTAGTGACATGGTGGAAATGTTAGTGACATGGTTGAAATATTAGTGACATGGTGGAAATGTTTGTGACTTGGTTGAAATGTTAGTGAGAGGGTGGAAATATTAGTGACATGGTGGAAATGTTAGTGAGAGGGTGGAAATATTAGTGACATGGTGGAAATGTTTGTGACATGGTTGAACTGTTAGTGACAGGGTGGAAATATTAGTGACATGGTTGAAATGTTAGTGAGAGGGTGGAAATATTAGTGACATGGTGGAAATGTTTGTGACATGGTTGAAATGTTAGTGACAGGGTGGAAATATTAGTGACATGGTTGAAATGTTAGTGACATGGTGGAAATGTTAGTGACATGGTTGAAATATTAGTGACATGGTGGAAATGTTTGTGACTTGGTTGAAATGTTAGTGACATGGTGGAAATATTAGTGACATGGTGGAAATGTTAGTGAGAGGGTGGAAATATTAGTGACATGGTGGAAATGTTTGTGACATGGTTGAACTGTTAGTGACAGGGTGGAAATATTAGTGACATGGTTGAAATGTTAGTGAGAGGGTGGAAATATTAGTGAGAGGGTGGAAATATTAGTGACATGGTGGAAATGTTAGTGACATGGTGGAAATATTAGTGAGAGGGTGGAAATATTAGTGACATGGTGGAAATGTTTGTGACATGGTTGAAATGTTAGTGACAGGGTGGAAATATTAGTGACATGGTTGAAATGTTAGTGACATGGTGGAAATGTTAGTGACATGGTTGAAATATTAGTGACATGGTGGAAATGTTTGTGACTTGGTTGAAATGTTAGTGAGAGGGTGGAAATATTAGTGACATGGTGGAAATGTTAGTGACATGGTGGAAATGTTTGTGACTTGGTTGAAATGTTAGTGAGAGGGTGGAAATATTAGTGACATGGTTGAAATGTTAGTGACATGGTGGAAATGTTAGTGACATGGTGGAAATGTTAGTGACATGGTGGAAATGTTTGTGACTTGGTTGAAATGTTAGTGAGAGGGTGGAAATATTAGTGACATGGTGGAAATGTTAGTGAGAGGGTGGAAATATTAGTGACATGGTGGAAATGTTTGTGACATGGTTGAACTGTTAGTGACAGGGTGGAAATATTAGTGACATGGTTGAAATGTTAGTGACATGGTGGAAATGTTAGTGACATGGTTGAAATGTTAGTGACATGGTTGAAATGTTAGTGAGAGGGTGGAAATATTAGTGACGTGGTGGAAATGTTTGTGACATGGTTGAAATGTTAGTGACAGGGTGGAAATATTAGTGACATGGTGGAAATGTTTGTGACATGGTGGAAATGTTAATGAGAGGTTGGAAATATTAGTGACATGGTTGAAATGTTAGTGACATGGTTGAAATGTTAGTGAGAGGGTGGAAATATTAGTGACGTGGTGGAAATGTTTGTGACATGGTTGAAATGTTAGTGACAGGGTGGAAATGTTAGTGACATGGTGGAAATATTAGTGACATGGTTGAAATATTAGTGACATGGTGGAAATGTTTGTGACTTGGTTGAAATGTTAGTGAGAGGGTGGAAATATTAGTGACTTGGTTGAAATATTAGTGACATGGTTGAAATATTAGTGACATGGTTGAAATGTTAGTGACATGGTTGAAATGTTAGTGACAGGGTGGAAATATTAGTGACTTGGTTGAAATGTTAGTGACATGGTTGAAATGTTAGTGACATGGTTGAAATGTTAGTGACATGGTTGAAATGTTTGTGACATGGTTGAAATGTTTGTGACATGGTTGAAATATTAGCGACATGTTGGAAATGTTTGTGACATGGTGGAAATGTTTGTGACATGGTTGAAATGTTAGTGACATGTTGGAAATATTAGTGACATGGTTGAAATATTAGTGACATGGTTGAAATATTAGTGACATGGTTGAAATGTTTGTGACATGGTTGAAATATTAGTGACATGGTTGAAATATTAGCGACATGTTGGAAATGTTTGTGACATGGTGGAAATGTTTGTGACATGGTTGAAATGTTAGTGACATGTTGGAAATATTAGTGACATGGTTGAAATATTAGTGACATGGTTGAAATATTAGCGAAATGTTGGAAATATTAGTGACATGGTTGAAATATTAATGACATGGTTGAAATGTTAGTGACATGTGGAAATATTAGCGACATGCTGTTGCTTAACTTGTTCAAATGTGAAGTAATTAGTAGCTTGGTAATAAATAATTCAGAGTCGCTTCCCCAATATTGTCAAAGTATCTGCATTGTTTCTACGCACACACACACACACACACACACACACACACACACACACACACACGGTCCGTAGTCCATATTCTAGTCCCAGAATGTCCAGCTGTATTTTACGTATCTCGCCATAATATGCTGACGTGATTTTGACAACAATAGAACACAGGCGTTTCCCATCCGCTCTATTAAACAAAGGAGAGTTCTGGAATAATTTGTGTGGTTGGGGAGATGGGCGTGTCCATCACAGGCAGGCATCTATCAGAAATATACAGAAGTACAGTTTTTTTTTTTTGTCATGTCGTTATTGTAGAAGGCAATGCATATTCAATAACCTACCTGGTAAAATACATCTTATTCTGATGGTCCTCTGTAGCTCAGTTGGTAGAGCATGGTGCTTGGATAAAAGTGTCTGCTAAATTACATATTATTATATTATTAGAGAAGTGAGACAGAGAGGGAGAGGTTGAGAAAATCAACATAATCAACCCTGGAATTTAAATAGTATTTTACTTCCGGTAAATTATTATTATTATTATTAAACTTTTTGGCCTCATTAGTGTGTGTGTGCGCCTCATCAAGCAGCCGTTAGGGCCGTCCAAACGTCTCTCACAACGGGAACATCTCAAATCACACCCCAAAAAACACAATGAGCCAGAAAAGGCAGTTGCCGCCAAACTTAGCTTTTCAGTAACACTTACAAATACAATTCACCCGTGATACACAAGTCAGTATTCGACGTCCATC
Organism: Brachymystax lenok tsinlingensis; assembly: GCA_030435695.1. Classification (NCBI taxonomy): domain Eukaryota; kingdom Metazoa; phylum Chordata; class Actinopteri; order Salmoniformes; family Salmonidae; genus Brachymystax; species Brachymystax lenok. The sequence goes on from CM059780.1 coordinate 6,477,009, forward strand.
CATGTCTGCGGATGTTGGGAGATGACGTGGAAACGAGCCCATTAGGGGCAACACTGTTACCTTCAAGTAGCTTTCAGCTTTGCTAAGGAGATGGGATTTAGCATCTGCCTCTGGTGCCAAAAGCCACATGTTCAAATCCAGCTATAGAAAGTCGTTTTTT